>JAYMSP010002588.1:0-23396 GCA_036897095.1 Plantago elongata
CTGCCAAACAAGGGCAGTTGACAAGGTACCTGGAACTTCAACTTTGATCTCATACGCTGTTTTTGGCACCACACATCCGAGAACACTTTCACCATCTATGCAAGAAGACATTCTTTTGGGATCCTTTCTGAGGCTGATGACACATATTTTGTAACTAGTTTAGATACACCTCGGATTGGTCTTATAAATATTGTAAATGGAGGTTCCATAGTGGCTATTGTAGCTAGTTGGGTATTTTGGTGGGATGTCATGAGTATTATAAATATATAAAACCCGAGAGTCTGGGCTCTCTTTATTATAAATATATAAAACCCGAGAGTCTGGGCTCTCTTTATTAAAAAAAAAATCTAAGATATAACGCTTGTCAAATGTGTACGTCGTCTTTGATATCTTTTTTCTTTACCATGTAACTTTTTTTAAATGTCACAACAAGCGAAGTACACCCGGCAATCTTGACCCAAACTCAAACTCGATCCGAAATGACCCGACCCAAATCCGAAAGAAGACCTGAAATTATCACATTCGTCTTACCTGAAAATGACCCGAGACCCGATCGGAATCCCAAAATTGCCATACCCGAAAATGACCCGAAACACGAATTGACCCGGTGTGTCCGAAATGACCCGATCCGAAGCGACCCTATTAAAATGATATGAATAAACCCGATCCGAAATGACCCAAATTAGAATTGACCTGAAACCACCTGACTCGAAATGACCCGGGTTTAGAATTGACCTGAAATGACCCGATCCGAATTGACCCGAATCCAAATTGAGCCAAATCATTCGGTTCGAAATGACCCAGAATCATTCGGTCTGAAATTACCCGAATTAGTATTGACCCGAATAATCCGACGCATACTCAAACGAACTGAAATTACCCGAATTATATTTGATGCGAAATCACAAGTATCACAATGCATTCAATTCCTAGAGGTCACCGTTTAAATCATGAACATCTTATAACTTGTTGATGTAAAGAGAATATACTAAAGTTATTGTATATAATCTAAATTTTTTATTGTACTATAGGAAAGTTGGTTGTACATGAAGTATCTCTTTTATTAAATCTCATATAATTTTATATACAAAAATTAAAAAATATTTTGAACATATTTTTGAATTCACCTCGATAAGAAGATTCCATAGACATTAATCTTGAATGCTACTATTATAAAACTAGAATGATCGCAACATATATGCTACGAATGATATGTTTTTTTTTTCTTTATTTTCCCTTAATTTTTCAATCTTCTAAGAGGATGACTTTTAAAGTTTATCCGACAAACTTGTGCCTTTTAGTACTCTACTTTAAAAAAATTAAAAGTAAATTTAGGTGTGATTGAATTGCATATAAGTTCATCAAGCAGTTAAGTCATATTAGTATACATTCTCCATTTACAAGTATAATTGTGTATTATCTATCAATTGTTTGAATATGACTTCAAACTCCTCATAAACCATTGAATAATTCACCTGCAGTAACATTATATTCATTAATAGGTCTTAGACAAAAATACAATATAAGAAGAAATACGATTATTAAAATAGAAAGGACTACAAAGATGATATTCTGGTATATTTTCCTGAAGCATATTGCATAGTAAGTAGCAAACTAATTACATCCTCATGTTCATTGTCAATGCAAATCCAAAGCAACAAAACTCTAATTAGAGAAGTCTTTCACAAGTTAGAAGCTAAAACAAAGAGACTTTCAACAGTAACAAAGTATCATTGTATAGTATATTATAAACGTGCATTGCATAAAACTACCTCAATATTCGACCCGAAACAATTCGAAATATTTTAGTTCGAAAATGACCCAAATCCGAAAATATTTGCCCCGAAACAATATGAACCTTTTTAATTAATCTGAAATGATCCAAACCCGAATAACACTCAAATCCGAAAATAGTCGATCCGAAACGATTCAATTTTTTTTAATTCGAAAGGGCCCGAATTCAAATTACTTCTGAACCTGAAGTGATCCGATCCGAAATTATCCGATCCAAAGCGACCCGAAATATCACTAATCCAAAACAACCCAAACCAGGTCATCACCCGAACCCGACCCGACTCGAAAATGACATAAAATAAAAGGTGAACGAGAATGATCCGGTCTAAATTGATCCGATCCGAATGACCCAATTGCCAAGTCTAAAACAAAGCATGAGACAGTGGTGCTGGTGGCCTGGTGCATGGTTCACCAGGGAACATTAATGGTTTCATTATTGAACATTGTTGGTTTCACTTTCCAATATCGATGAGGCTCACTTCAGCCACTGCATAATCGTAACCTCACCTGATTCCTTTATTTTCCATCATGAATTCAAGATTATTGTTCTTTTATATTAAAAGACATTCATGATATAACATATTCATGTTCCTTTTTCTTTTGATTAATTATTTATTATATTCATTGTTTGATTTCAAACTTCGTTGAAAAGGTAGTAGGTCAAATAACATGAATTTGAACCAACAATCGTTAATACCTACTTTCGTAGGTAATTTGAATTGATATATTTGATAATATAAAACGATAGTATAGGTGTGCGAGTTGAAATTACGATCATCACATAAGTAACAAGTTGTGGAATATAAGTTGCCACTAGGCAGGGACGCCTTGCCATTTATAGAAGCAGTGCACTTAGCTGAGCAACAATTGTCAACAAGTGAGCCTCTGATCGTCCTTTTTATCATTACCTTGACAATTTCGGAAAAGAAATTTGGAACCTGTAATTTCTTCACATGGCAAACACTGTCAAATTTGAATTATTTTCTCCAACTTGAAATTAATATCATGCCAATGCTGAATTTTCATGCTCGATCCCATGCTTTGTGTTGTCAAGTCAGGAAGAAAAAAGTAGCATAACATATGTACTTCTCATGGACTCCTAATGTCATACATGCTTAATATCACGAGATGTTACTATACTTCACTCTATCAGTTTTGATTTGTTGTGGATTTCGATGATGTCTATGTTGTCTATATGCAAAACGACTTGATAAGATGATTGCCTATATATCTAAAATAGCCGATCAGGTGATTAGCAGCTTAATCAGATCACATAGTCAAGTAATGTAAATCAGTCAGCACTATATATAGGCACACGATACCGCGGACTTCTCCAGCTATTCTCTTATGGTTTTTGTGCACTATAATGTGCTTAATCACTGGTTCCTAGTTAATCTACATTGAAACATTATTGGAGCAACAAATGGATGTGAACCCACATCATTCATATTCTTTTTTGGCTTATGAATTGTAGTCCAAAACTAGCTAGTGAAGTGGTAATAAATATGAAAGCATTCATGAAGATAAGACAGAGCCATATAAGTCTTGGGCGGCTCTTCTTGACACCAATATGGCAAAAACACAAGTCTCTGTACTCTTTTATCCAATGTCCATTTTTGTTTAAGTGGGAATCAACTCTAGTGCAATATATACAGATAATTTTCACAACCAATTATTGGCATCTTCTCTCAGGCTGGTTATGTGTCACTGATGATATTGAAAGGGAAGTTCACAATGTGATCTTAAAAAACATGAAATTTTCGCAGTTTTCTGCACTTGTTGTGGTATGCATATATGAGAGACATCAAATATAGAATATTTAAGTTTGATACAATGAATTAGGTGGAAAAAAATCCACCTGTAGATCATCCTTTCACATAAGCTACAATCTATAGTCTTACACTCTTTACTTGTACAAGAATTAATACCAACTATTGTTCAAATTGTTACCTGTAAACTAGATATATGAATTAACGAATATGAACAAATATCAGGGCGAACAATGAGTATTGATGGTTCCGGCTACTCTACCATTTTGGTCAAGGTCTCCCCGAGACAGAGTATCCATGAGATGGGCGGAGCTGATTTGTCATCATAGTCAAAGGTGTGGTATAGTTGGATATCAATTGTACGACTTAAGATGAAAAATTTGGCAAAGCGGGACATAGGATCTCTTTTCTGCAGCCTCCTCGAACTTCTTGATGACAATTTCATTCTCCTCTAAGCTTGTTTGAACAAAGAATCTGATCCACCATGTTGGGGACCTCCACTTCACCTGTTGAAGGAAAAAAAATGCTTGAAAAGAGGAATAATACGAGTAAACTCCTTAGCAAGACACTCTATATAGCTAGTGTATACTTTTAAGACAGCTAAATGATGAGTATTTCAGTCACCAATACCAAACAAAAAACTAAAAGGATCTTTGTCATTCCAATCAGAATGTAATCCCATCGCATATATTGAAACATAATTCTGTAAAATTTAGTACAGTAAAGAAGCAGAGTAGATAGATAGAAGACATACTTGACGTCCATTAATACTTTTCTCCGCAGCCTTCACCTTGTGATGACGTGGATATCCTAAGATATATACATATAATCAGATTAAGAATGCTTGTGTAAGAAATTATTTAAAGCACAATAAAGCAGAAATAGTCGTGAAATTCATTAGATGAAGAACTAGAAGAGTTCATCAAATTTAATATGGAAATTAGAAAGAAGATAATCTCACAGAAAAGTAATGCCCAGCCCAGTAGACAAAAGTTAAACTAGTAAGTGATGCATGGCAAGAATAATTGGTGTGGGTGTTACCACAAGTTTCTATCTGAATTTGTGTCTGCCAACCACAAAGTCATGATTATGAAGCTCATGTTAAAGCAGCCAGGCTATAACATAGGGATGATGCGATAATTGCATCTCTACGCTCAAAAGTAGTTAACAACAGGTTGATTTAAGAATAGAGCCACAGGATCAAGATTGTTTGTTAAATCAAACAAGAACAAGTGGAACATAAAGCAAAACTTAGATTATTATTGATCATTCGAGTACCAAGTACCAACAAACAAGCAAAAACTATAATCATAGTTGGAATTTGATGAATTAACACGAACAGATGGAATAGAAAGAAATTAACAGATGAGGCAACACAACAAGAACAAAAAACTTTGTCGTAAAGACTTGTCACATAATGACAGCACAAAAATTACACAGTTCTCTTACCAGTGAAGATGACAAGGCCATCAGATGATACCCTTGCTAATTCAGGAAGGGTCCTGTTAAGATACTTTGGAGACAAGTAATCCAGTGTATCTGAAACAATTACCAGCGAAAACGACTTTGCCCGATAGGGAAGGGGAAATTTAATATCACTGACACGAACAATGCCTCTATGCACCATACGCTTGCACGTGCGATCAGTTTCCTCTATATCATATGGTTCAAGTCCCCAAGCTTCAGTATCATCCTCTTCTAATAGTCTAGCAACCACTGAGCAAGTGTCTGGACCAACATGCAGTACTTTATGCATGCTATCGCCATATGCCTTCTCTAGAACTGGAATGGCACGTCGAACTTCTGCATTACATAAAAAATCACCTGCACGAGGAACATAGTCAAGAAAAAATAACATTAGATTTCTGTCTAAACATACCTCCTTAGTCGCCTCTTGTAACAGTATCAAACCCTATTTTTTACACTTACATGTCAATATTAACGGAAATCAATATATACTAATTTCAACGTATGTGTATAACCTTACCAAAGCAGACTACTGTCCAATAATAACTGAAATGCATGTGTTAACTGTTAACTCTATGTTAAGTATCATAAAATTCATAATGTCCCAGATGTGCCTAATTGTGTTGTTCTAGATTGTTAAAAGTAAGTCTTTACATTTCTTTTGGCCTCATTATCTTTAAGATGGCTTTTTAATGTGAATAAGTTCTGCTGAAACAAGATATAAGTTCTCCCTGCTCTTCTAGCAAATTAGTTGGCATTTAAATGAGTGTCGTGGTTTCTTGCAGAATCCTTCTTTATCTAATTCTTGAAATTAAGAGTCAGAATCTGGACTCGAGATTGAGTCCACTGTAGTTAACCAAAGAAAACGAAACTTGAGGTTGAGCATAAACTCAGATCCTAGAAGGAATATCAAGTCCAAATGGTAAGGTAGCTTGGCAGCTAAATCGACCATATATGTGGGATTCGAAATAAGGTTGTATAACCTAGATGTTGGAAGTCAACCTAGACTCCGATAAGAACGCTTATTATACTGGCACAAACTCAGGAGACAAACACTAAGGTTGAACAAGATACAGAGTATTGAATATGTGTTGAAATCAATTGATTATCCACTAGAGAATCAAAAATGATAATTGATTGCCAATGAATGATGGACATCACCAAAGAAAACATACATTTTGATAGATAAAAGACGAGTAAAAAGACAAAGTGAAGAAAATTATAGGCATGGGATAGAGTTGACAACCATTATTATTTAGGTGTGTCATTATGTCATTTTATTAGTGTTGATTCTACTTTCCATTCATGCATGCTAGTGCATTATAACTCCAGTGTGCCTATGACATCATTCGTATGGGCATTTGATACATCACAAATTTTCACATAGTTTTCTATATAATGCTGAAAATATGAAAAGCCGAGTCATTCTCAAAGTGATAAAACAATGTGCCCATAACCGCCCATAAGTATAAGAAAAGGGGAATGATATAGTTGTCATTATGTCACTTTGGTACTCTTGATTCTATTCTCAGTTACGCATGCCAGTGCATTAAAACTCCAGAGCACAAGTATGACATCTTTCCTATGAGCATTTATACATCACATAGCCATTATTTATATTAGTAGAGAAAGAAAGAGGGAACAATACAGTTTATTATGCAAGTATAGTAGTGTTGGTTCTATTTGCAGTTTACGCCATGCTACCGGTCCTGCTACAGGGTGCCCTGTACCGGGCACCTGGCGATCGTGCACGATCGACAACACTGATTTTGCCAACTGTCACTTTTAGTTTTGGGCACGTTTAATAACACGTCAAATTAAAGGATGGAAGTAGTTTATATAGTTGGTAGGATGTAAATGTGAATGGGCAGAGGTAGAGGGGATTAGCGGTAAACACAACCGATACACTTTTTCTAATATCAAATATGTATATGACAGTAAATATACAATGAAGAAAGTCAGAAAGACAGAAACCATCACAATTTAAATCTTGTAGAAATTGTCTAAAGGACAAACATCACTCAATTTCACCTGTCTCTACTCTATAGCAATATAGGCAACAACATAATGTACTCGCAAAGGAACCAAGATTTACCTTCCAGCCGGCTGACAACTTTGTCATTTCCGAATGCACCTGTCAGGAAAATCTATCATCAATTTGGCAATGCACATAAAGCCATATGCATCTTGCTATCGAATACAAAGAAAATATACTCAACATTCAAACAAAACAATGACATGGCTAGATGATTAGTGAAACATTGAGCAGATCACAAGTAAAATTGTTAAGGATGTTAAGACAACTGGGAGTGCGTATCACAGCTCTGAACTCTAGTAATCTTCTTATCTCAGCTCTACTAAGTATTGACATGAATTTCTATATCCAAACTTGTACTCCAAGATGGTGAAATGTTTCCCTCGCATACATGATGTTTACTTTAATCCTTACTTTCCAAAAAGATCTCAATCTTATTATTGTCAAGTACGTAAATCATTTGTTTCACGATCCAACTATGATCATTAAATAACAGTGTTGCATCACTAAGTCTCAAAACATCCTAACGATTGGAGAATCACTAATCTATGAATATAGTCTAATTTTACAAACTTGGCTATCTTCCATCAGGATCAAGTTACTAAACCAAGTAAGTGAATGAAGCTAGATATTAGCTACTAAACCAATAGCCATCAAACTTCCAAGATCAGCACAATGCAGTTTCAAGTCATGACATGAGCTATCCAAAAAACAAATAGCATTGATTTTCCAAGTTATGAACAAGTTAATCAACACCCCAGATAAAATGATCACAAAACTAACCTGTCCCACGATACAGAACGCCCAGGAAAAGAAATGTACCCTGAAAAGACAACAAAAATCGATGTTAAATGAAATCAAGATTGCTCTTTTCCTGTCCATAACAGAGTACAGAACATAAATGGAGATGAAGGGGTGATAAAGGGATATGATGGTTACACATACGACGATGATGAGTGCAATGGTTAAGTAAGGAGAGCGAGATCTGGAAGGGAGTGAAGATGAGAATGGAACTGAAGCCTTTTCGGGAAGGCGTCGAGCAGGATTGATTGGCCTTCTGGACATCATCTTTATTGTTGTTGATGAAATGAAAGTGAGGAAAGATGCAACATTTATTTGGAGGTTTTCTTGATTTACAGTTAGCAGAGAAAGAGAGAGGGTTTACTTTTTGGGGGTAAACTTTTGTTTTTAGTTTGCTGCTCTCTTCAGATGGGAAATAGGAAAGATTGTGACAGAATAATAATTTAACCAATTTTACATTACTAAAATTTATAATATTTTAGATCTAATAATTCACGAGCGGCTTGAACAAATACACAATTATAAATTTAAAAATTAAGTAATTAACTACCACATTAATATAAATATTTTATATTTATTTTTTTCTTGCATTTCTTCTTTCTTCTCTCTCTACCCACTCCACTTTCTTTTTTTCTATCTTTTTCCGATCACCTTTCTGGCGATAACTTCGTCGTCCGGCCACCAATCTTAAATTCGATTGCATATTTGAGTAGTTCATCGTCTGATCTATCTTTTTACTGGTTTTATTTTTTCATTTGGCCGACTTTTGAAACGGTTTGCCGGAATTCTATCCGCCGTCTGGGGACCAATCTTAAATCCAATTGCATATTTGAGTAGGTCATGGTCCGATCTACCTTTTTATCGATTTGGTGTTTTCATTTAGTCGATTTTTGAAATAGTTGGCTGGATTCGAAGCTTTTCTGGTTGGCTTCTTCAGTGAATCTCCAATTACATGACACACATAAGTCATTACCTTGCCATTTCCTCGATTTTCAGGTTTCTTCTCTCGATCTTTCAGTTTTTTTCGTTTGAATTTGGTGATTTCTAATAATTTCTCATAACAGTACATTTCGTGTGAAATTTGTGATATTTGAACTTTAATTGCGTATGTTTGGCAAGTAATTGTTGATGTTTGTGTAGTTTCAGTTTGTTTAATCTTTGATTTTCATGCGTTTGTTGGTAGATATTCATTGTACTTTTTTTAATTTGGTTAAGTTTCCATATAGATTTTGTATGTTTAGTTGTAAAATATATGATGTTGTGGCTATTACTTAGTGATTATGTTTTATGTTGCATTGGTTTTAATTTGCCTACGTTTCTACGCAAATTGTACATGTTTATGTGTAAATGGATGATGTTTTATTATAAGCACATTATATTCCACATCTTTGATTACTAGTGATTATTAACTAAGTTTGCATATATTTATATTGAAATATGCTTATGTTTAACAATAAGTTGGTTATGATTTATGCTTCATATGGTGAAATGTCATTGTTAATTTTTTTTAATGTAAATTGTGCATATTTAGCTGTTAATTACTTATTTTTTGATTTCATGCATTTCTTGTATACAATTCAATGTATGTATGAATAGTATATTTTTTATACTACAATTGTTGATGTTTAAGGGTGAATAGATGATGTTTTAATATAGACTTTATGATTCATCTCTTGAAATTTTTATTTGTTCAGGTTTGTATGTGAATTGTGTATATTTCACTGTAAATTGTTGATGTTTGTTGTTTTTTTTTATGTATTTTGTAAAATCGCTATGTATATTTTCAGTGTTAATTGCGCATGTTTATACTGTAATTGTTGATATTGAATGTTAAATAGAGGTTATGTTGTTGGTGCTTTTTTTTTATCACTAATTGCATATGTGTCTATTGCAATTGTTGATGTTAAAAATTAAATTATTGATGTTTTTGTTGTATATACTAGGTTTCGTAAATATGGTGGTCAAATAAAGAAAATGATTGATGATAAAGATGGAGACGTGGATGGAGTAGTCGACGGCTAAGGGTGCAAAAATAATTTTAGTTTAGATATAGTGTTTTTAATTTTTTTTGTATTGTTTTTTATATGTTAAGATATTTATTGATGATAAATGAAAGTAACTTCAATGTTTTATTTACAAATATTGTGTTAACAAATCGGTTGTTATTTGTAATTCATACTAAACATAGATAATTATATATCAAACATAGACAATTTGATCCAAAATATCAACATGAGCTTTCTAATGCAAGGGGAAAAATGAAAGGTCAACTCGCAAAAAATATCGATTGTATAGTTTTATGTATAAATTATTTACAAATTATATTGCATAGTTTTGTGTATAAATTGTCTATAAATTATATTATATAATTTTGTGTATAAATTATCTATATGTATCTATATGATGGATTCTCAAAGACTCTCAATATATTGTGTACTCTCAATAGACTAACTCATTTGACATTTGATTTTGACAGTGTGTGTGTCCGGTACACAAATCTTTTGGACTAACATTGGTACGTAATCGTTGTATTCTATTTTTCAGTATTATACGAAACCAATAGATCATCGATGTCTCATTATAGTAGTTGGTAGAGTGAATTTTAAATTTTCGAAGTTCGGCCTAAAAATCATCCTATCCATCTCCCGATTGTGTTGGAGGATCCACACATGTTCCGCCTCCATTGATTTACTTGTATGTCGATTTTTGTAAAGTTTCGTGTCGACCCAACATTCTTCTAATAAGTTTGACATTCTACGAGTTACTGATGAATGTCCCAGTGCACATCCTAATCCATAGGAGTCAATCATTTATTTCAAAAAATAGAATTTTATTTTAGTAAATTTCCTGAGACAATCATATAGAGATACATAAAAATGGTCAAACAACAGTATAAAAAACATTTGAGTTGTTACAAAGTATATTGGTGATATACACATTATTAATATAGTTCAAAACATTATACATATAGTATTTATTGATATGGAAATATGTCCAATCCGTTATTTGAATATCTCACGAATGGATCATAAAGACATCACGGTATTACAAGGACAAGGCCTCAAGGATCCGAGTAAAGATCCCGAACTAAAGGCTATCCGAGGTCAAGCTAGGCTAAAACGTACAAGAATAACGTGATAGGGATATCCGGACCAAAGTGCTACATCCGAGAGGGGGCAGGTCCGCACCACAAACACATATGAGTCTACATCCGAACCTAAAAGAGAACCAAGTGTGACAAATCATAGCACGTCATTAGAGGAGGGTACAATCAGTTACGGACGTCTAGATCCTGAACATTACGCCCGGATGTCTTCTCATACAAGAGGACAAAGATACCCTCAAAGATCCTACAAAATGACTAATATAGCCTTGAGGCCTAAATGGTAGAAGGGTTATGACAATACTATCGTCCACGGGCTTAATTAAGCCTTGTTGGCTTAAGTTTAGCCCTACACTTGGCACAATCCAATCGGTCTACCCCTAAATGGATAATCTCTATAAATATGACACACTTCCCAAGGTAAATCAACAAGCTCACTTGATCTTCTCGCTTTACTATAAGCTTTAGACATTCATTTTTACAGAGTTGATTCATAATCACTCTCGAGTAGAGTCTCACATCCAGCTTGATTCTAGGCAAGCCGGGTCTAAAGGTTATAACCCCCACTCGAGTCACTTGTGCAGGGTTACATCCTAGGTGTTTAGAACTTGAAGCTGAAGACTATCTTTGTTTGAGGATCCTAATCTAGTTGACTTAATTAGCTTTAGTTACACCCGAAGGTTTGTGCTTTTACTTCAACAGTATTAATCTGTCTACTTCAAAGTTTTTGTGTATTATATAAATTATTATTATTATTGGAGTAAAATTACCATCTTGGTCATTAGTGATCGACTATTATGATCATCCCCAAATATGCATATTTTCTACTGGTTCTTTAAATTTTTTACTTTCTAAATAGACGACCTAAAATTCTCTCTTCCACCATTTCAATCACATAAATAGTCGTATTTTGTATGGCAGTCAAGTGAAATTGAGTGGCGCTTTCTGCAATTCGATCACTTGCCTATTCTTCAAGCTTCCTCTCCTATGTTGCATCAAACATAGGATAGTGCTAGAAGTAGCTATACCATCGTATAGGTATACCATCAACCACAATATCATCTTAGTTAACTTTTAGTTCTGAAAGTAGAGTCATTGACCCATATCGTACTTCATTAGCTCATGAGACAGTAGATATGTTAATGTGTGGAGGAGATTGGGTTTCGTCATCTACATGGAGTCAAAGCACCATCGAAGACGGTAATTGAAAGTTTTTGTTACCATTATATAATTGTATATGAATTATTGTCCATTGTTTATGTACCTTTGTTTTTTTATTAATTAAGCAGGTTGAAGAACCTTTGGAGATTCTTATTCCAAAACCAAAATCAACACCGAATAAGACATGAGCATGGTGATTAACTTGAAGCAAGGTGAACACTTATACTGATTCATGCTTTAATTTATTGAATTAATGAACTAGCTGTTTAAAATAATATTTGTGGTGAGGTTGTCTAAAAAGAATGAATAAAAGGATGGTCATGAATAGTTTCCTAATTATGTGTATTGATGTGAATTAGGCTTGATGTGAAGAAGCAAACTAAGAAACAAGGAGAAGCAAGCTGCCCAAACAATTTAGTCATCCAAGAGTGCTTTGGTTTGAGACTTCATTTTGATCGTTTTCGTTTTTAAGTTATTTGTTGTTGAAATTATTATGTTATGTATTGGTTCGTTGAATGACTTTTGTGTTAATTTTATTTACAAGACATTAATATTATTAATATAACTTGAATGACATTATTTATCGTATTTTGTTTCCTTTAATTTGAGCTATATGACATGTTTGTTTTTAAAATTTTCGAACTTTTAAGTCGAGTTTTATTCGTGTTTTTAAAATTTTCGAGCTCCTGAGCTGAGCTCACGAACCGAGCTCGAGCCTAAGCAAAAAATTCGAGCTCGAGCTCGAGCTCCTATATATATATATTTCATAAACGAGCTAGGCCTACTTATAACCTTTGGGTTGGAATGATTTTGACAACTAAGTATTAGTTGGGGTTAGTTTGTAATATATATAAAATATGTCTTAAATTTTTTATTCAAGGAGAGTCTCTTGGGAGAACTTCTCTACATTAAAAAACATTTGAATTCTAAAAAATATTGATAATATGCACATTACTAATATACATATAAATATTAATCCATCTCTTAGAAATAGAAAAGTCATTATTGGAGAAATTACCATCTTGGTGATTAGTGATTATTGAGTTTAGGAGGTAAGGTATCAACTATCATGATCATCCCCAAATATATTTTCTACTGCGTTCTAAATTGACGATTTAAAATTCTCTTTCTTTCACCATTTCAATCACAGAAGTAGTCATATGTTGTATGGCGGTCAGGTGAAATTGAGTGGCGCTTTCTACAATTCGATTACTTGCCTATTCCTTAAGCTTCCTCTCCTATGGTGCATCAACCATTCAGCTGAATTCCAATTTCCCACGACGAAAGAATGAGCAGCCAAGATTCCGATAAGCGTGACCGTGACAAGGACAATCCATGGCTGCACCATCCCACCAGACCTTATCCCCCGGAAAAGGATACCGACATGAAGCTCTGGAGCATCGTTCTTTTCAGTTTAATCGGAGCTACTGTCACCACTTACGCCGTATGTATCCCTCTCTCTTTCTTTTCTTTTTTCAATCATGTACGTATGTTGATTTGTGAGTGAAATTGTGGCATTTAGTGTTTTAGAGCTCATGGGAGTTGTGTAATTTGTAGAATCGGGTATAGGATGGATTAAAGTTGGTGTTTTTAACTTGTGTAGAGTAGGTTTAGAATTATAACTAGATGATTGGGTTTTTTTTGAGGGATGAAATTGGATTCGTTGTTTGTAGATAATTTATGGTGCTATCTTTGGTGACACTAAGGTTTGGACATTGAACATCTGTGGTAGTGTGTATGCCGTATGGTGAGGTGGTAACTAACCTGCCTAAGTTGTGGTTTTAGCTATTCTGCTTGCTATCAGGTGTAGCTTATACGGGAACTGTTCTCGATACGAATAACTGGAAACCTGTAATTCGGTATTATTGATTGTGATCATTTGATGTTCATTCGTTCTCCAAGAACTATTGACTAGTTGTGCTCATGGGACACTGTTAAGGTTCAAGTCAGTGTTTAAGGCAGTATTCTGATTATTTTCCCATAACTCTAGAAAGTACACCTAAAGGCTTCAGGTTAAACCAATAATAATATGTGCGATGCACACAAGTTTGAATATCGATGAACGTGTGCGTTTATATGATTATATCAGATATTATTTTTGTTTAGCAGGGACTAAAAACAAAGTCTACTGGGGAAACTGCAATTACCACATTACATGCAAATCTGCCTGCATTTGTGGTTGTAAAACTGGCATGATTTTGTTTGAATGGTTATTCCTATAGATTATTATACTCGGGGTAGAAGTGTGGAGTGTTTTTGTAATATTATCATTGGTGTGGCAGGCTACACAATTAAGAAGCACAATTGATTGGGTCTACTCGCAGGTAATCCTTGATTTTATTATCTCTCAGAAGTTTCATATGACAATAAATAGGATGGCATGGATGTGTATCGTGCAATGGATTTTTCTTCTATCTTCTTTTCTTGGAAGTTCATCATGTTTTTAGTTGGTACTTTCTGATACCCTGAGCATTTATTGGACTCCAATAGTTGGGCAGGTCTCATACATCCTGGAAAAAGGGATTTTCTTCTCAAAGTAGTTTCAGAGAGGAAGCATGGAGAAGATATAATCGCCGTATGCAAGAAGAATATGAGGAGGAAATGGAGAGAGTGGTGAGCTTCATTTTTGTTGGTTGTTAATTGCCGGGTTTAAGTTCTTCACCTTATTCAATGCATAATGGAACATGAGAATTCAGGAACAATTTCAATAGGGAGCTTTTGTAGTATTCAAAGCCGTGAATGGTCCTGTATTGTATTTGTGTGAGAAGTTATGTCATGTAGTTCAACCCCTTAATGTGCTAAAATGATCATTGTAGGAGCGGATTCGGCGAATGCAAAATGTATTCAACAGAGAAAGAAATAAGTTCAAAAGGAGTTACCAGAACTGGCAAGAATATGGTCCAGGAACATATCATCAACATTCCCAGAGGAATGATTGGTATTGGAAAGAAGATACTTCTTTCAGAGATCATGGGTTTGGAAGTAATTTCAGAGAGCCTCCTCGAGCTACATCGAATCGCACTCTATTATCACATCACTACTCTGTCCTTGGCCTTGACAGGTACATCTATACAGTTCAAATTCATAGTCTGAATAAGTGTACCAAATTTTGGTTATTGAAAAGCTCTGATAATGTTGGTCTGTGAACATTGTTCAAATTGGGGCAGGGCAGTGTGATGGAATCATCAGTTGATTGTGGTTTTAGAAAGCACCTTGCTACTAAGAAGACATAAAAAGATTCAAAATCCAACGATAGTTTGTAGGAGTGAACTTGCGCACTGGCTTTATTTGACATTATACTTGTTTCATTGATTGCAATAAAATTATTATGCATGACCTTACTAAACTAAAGTGGTCTTCAGACTTTCATGCGCAGTTCGTTGAACACTTGAACATTGTTGTATTTAGAATGAACTAAAGATCCTTTGACTTGAATTAAGTACCATAATCATATTACACACTCATAATAGAAAGCATAAACTCATGTCACTATTACAATGCCTTGGGGCATACACTGAGTAAAAAGTCTTCCACTTTATTTGATGTATTTAGTTGGTGCTTTTCACTTGTTTGCTTCACAGTTCCTTAAGAGTAAAATAGATATATTGAAAGGCTGCCTAATCAGCTTGTTGACATGAATGAAAAAATTCAATTGAATATTATTTGCGTGCTGTTGGTGCCAACACTTCAAGGATCTATCTATGATAGGTACAGGTAGTTACAGTACTTAGATGCAAGCCTCTTAATGGAATCATATCAGCTACTTTCTTGCTTCATCTCTTCTGAGACTTGTGGGTCCTTTGAAAGACTTGAATCAGTTGTACTGAAATGAATCGAGAAAGAGCTTGTCAGGACTTCATATCTCTGTTGTTGATGATTTAGATGTACTAAGTCATTCAGTATTCTATTTGTTTTTGCTTTATAAAACTATTTAAAGCCACACAAAAGCCAGCACGGTGTGACTGATCCAGATGGTAAAGCTACGCCAGTGAGGATTAAAAGTTCTGGGATTTCAAATAAGTAACTTTTGTGTTGTTCCTCTAACTACTTTATGTATCTATGATAAATATGTACTCCCTCTGCTTCATTCATTTCCTAACCTTCCTTTTCTGGGTACATTTTCATACTATTTTATTATGGGTCCTACCCTCAAACATATACTCCTTATAAACCTTGCCAAAAGCAAATGTAAACTTGTTGGGACGGACGGAGGGAGGGAGTAGTATATAGGTTCTAACCTTTCCATAGATTCATTTAAATAGTTGTTGATGTCAGTCTTTTCTAAAACTCTTATAATATTTGAACGGTCTGAACCCATTATTCATGAAAATAACAGAAACAAATTCAAGGTTTCAAATTATTGAGAAACACCTTCGCAGATGTTTTAAATGTAAAATTCATTATGTTTCCATAGCCTTTCCTGGTAGAGCCTTTTGATGTTTCATTCTCTGTTCACTAAACCAGAGTTTTAACATCGTTAGTACGTTCTATAAATCCAATTGTAACTGCCAGATAGAGCTGAGTCCTATTGATGACTATAGCCCCAACTCCCAAGAGCAAAAGGCGGTGCACGCGAAGGTAAAAAACAAGTCGGAATACGAAAAATGGACGACATCCTAAATGTATATATTTTCCCTCAGGGGCACCCCTTAGCCAATATTTTGATGTAGCAGGTGGTTGTTTGTGCTTCCAGTTTGTCCTGAAGCGCAACTTCTAGGTTACATTTTGTGAGTTGACTTTTAGCACTGCAATAGTTTTCTGATGTTGGTTCTAATGCTGTCGTCGTCTTGGTTTTCACCAAACACAGAAATGCGGCAATGTGTTATTCCGTGCTTACATGGTCAACTATGTTGTAATGAAAATCGACTGTAATATGAATATTAGATTTGCTTACAGTACCGAACTATGTCCCGTATAATATTTCTCATCTACGCGTCCATCTTAATTTAATAATTCTGTCATAAGAGCAATACCTGCTAGTAGATGATCACTTACCCTGATTCTTTCTTTTCTGCAGGCTGAGAACAACGCCATATACTGACAATGAGATAAAGGTACTTGCCTATTCTTTAACTATTGTATTTGTATCTACGTGAATGGTATCAACAAATGAACTGCTGAGCTATCTAATAATGTGATGATTCCTTTGTTGCATTTCTACTTGAAATAATACATTTGACGAAAAATGGAGTGAAAGAGAGGAGAGTTAGTTCTCTGGTTCACTTACTCTGGGTTGGGATAATCTGAATAGAGATGCTAAGCAAACTAAACGAATATATGTCAGGAATTGAAATAAATAGTTTTAGATATTTTATGTAGACCTTCCAGTTCAGGTTTGCATATTGCATACTCCTTCAATTTCATTTTAATTTTCAACCTCATCAATATGACATAGTGCTCAGTACAATGTGGTTGACTGCAAAAAACGAATAACCATGGAAAATCACCAGCAATGGTGGCAAATCATCTATGTGACCCAACTGCCAAATCACGATACTCTCAAGCCTTTTTTATATAAAAGGAATATGGATTAAGATGCTCAGATATTAGTTCACTCCATAGTTAGTACGGTGGACTTGTTGCATGATATCATTTATTCTCGGTCCAGAGACTGCTTGATTGTTAGTCTTATTGACATTCATTTGCCAACACAGTTGGATAATTTCCTCATAGCATAAATGCATAGCCGGTGCTTGTTTATTCTAACACCTCTTTTGGGTCTTCCTGTTGCCCTTATTTGCAGTCCGCCTTCAGAGCAAAAGCTAAGGAATATCATCCTGACCAGAATCAGGGCAATAAAGGTAGTGAGTGGTTGACATTGAACAACACATTATTTCTTGACAATTAATTATTTCTCTGAATGCATGGTGCATTTGCCAAGTGATGACATGGGTTTTGTCTGCAGAATTCTCTGAAGCAAAATTCAAGGAAATTATGGTGTCTTATGAGGCTATCAAAGAAGAAAGACGAAACAATAGGCAGAAATAGGAGAGCTAACGGATGTATAATCTCGTAAGGAGGCAGTCATCTCACCTGTACTTATGTGTTGTATCATATATTACATCAAAGATTTGCTTCTATTGATCTCTTTCTTGAGTTGTGATGAACATTCACTACTCTGGCTGCAGTTTTGATATTTAGCAGTGTTATACTGTAATTACAGTCCATCCTTGCTACTGATCATATAGAAAAAGGAATAAAACATGCATTATTACTGGTTCGCTTTTATTCACATATCCTGATATCGTGGTACTAGCCAACTCTGTATCTTGATTATTGCATGGTTTAGGCGTGCTTATGATGATCGTGCCTGTACATCCTCTGTATTGATCCATGGAATGCTGCTAGAACTTTCTCCGATTCAATTCAATTGATTGATATGTTGCGTACATCTACTGTATGTTAAGGAACGCTGCTAGGAACCTTGTCTTTTCTTTTGCCATTGGATACAAGATTTTGAAAGAATTGTTTAATCTAGAGTTTCCTTCTCCTGCAGAATTGAACAGTTCAAACTTCATTTTGGAGTTGAATCAAAAACTTTAGTTTATTATTATGACTTCATTGTGATTGTACATTTGGAATAGTTAAATCTGCGCATTTGGAGTTTAGCTCATATGATGCCTCATCTCACTTGTCTAGTCTGATTCTTTTACTCAGATCATGTCCTCATGCATTGAATATTCAAGCAAACAGGAGGATAGATCCATACCCAAGTGCTTCGCAAGTCACAACTCTGTCTTGTGCAATCTGGCAAGGAATACAGTAGGTGGTTACCCGGCCATATAGTGACTTGTTTTGGAGTATATGCTTACGGGTACTGAGTATAAATATTAACTTTCTAAATTGATCGTTCAATGCACAACCACTTCGAAAAACTAGCAGTTTCTTAATTGTTGTTTTCACTTAAAAATTATAACATCACACTAAAGAATACAACAAAATATTGTCTGATAGCACACTAATAGTAATATTTACTTTACATCAAGGAACGAACAAAATTACAATAAGGCCGAAAAGCCTGTCATCAGCGCGACTAGATCATAGGACCCATGTGAAAACGATATGCCACAATTTTCATCTTCATGTAACACTCAATTCTACCACCTAAGAAGTGTAAACTGCAAATGCGGTAGATTGTGTGGCCTTCGGTGATGAAACTTAGGATTTCATCTTATTGCTAACCGACAACCTCAGTTAGCAGGAGGTGCCCTGTAGTAGGCAGGAACTGTGGCAGGAAAAAACATTTGCCTAAATCCTTCAGCCTTTATGATAGGGAAGATTATTCCTGATGCGCTCTGTTTCAAAAAAGGTACTTTAGATAGGGCAGCGAAAAAAATTTTAAAATTTTCCTTTTCAAAGTAAAAATAAACAGAAAATGGAGTATTGGCATACCGAAATTAATCTGGCGCCAATCCACATTCTCTTGGGCGAGGGGAATGGGATCAACAGCCGACCAACACCATAGATTGCCACTGCAAAGAAGTGGCAAACAAGGCTCAAAGGACGAGGATTCAACCCCGAGAGCAAGGATACTGGCCCATTTGAGAATACGCCTCCAAGGCTTAAATAATCGAAGCATGCCTGGCGCATCTCATTCCGTGCTTGGTCAGGTGAAGCACTAAACACCTTGTATAGGGCACCAGCTAAAGTGTTGATGGTTGATGCCACAGGCTGAAAATAAAATAAACTCTCTCCGAGTAAGGAAAAGATATGGTTTAAATAACTTCATAGCAATCAAGATACAAATTAATCATAAATGCAGAATTAGACCACAAATGCTCTCTAAGACACGAGTTAACTAAAGACACTCCCTCATGTTGGAGAATACATAATCACCGTTAATGTAATATGTAATGTAAAAAGACAATAACCCCATTGCCAAAAATAAAATGATGACAATGAGCACCCCTCCCTTCAGTTCAGTATGCTGACAAAAGAGTCAGAGAAAAATAAATTTTGACAATGCTAATTATAGCAGCTCTTTTTTCTGTTTAAGTTTAATTAGTTTATGAACGTGTGTAGTTTCTCAGACATAAAGGAACACCTGTAATTCACTCATGGATTCATAAGATGACAGTGGTACATGCATAATAGGAATAAATAATAACATGAGTAGATCATTTTATCAATTCCACGAATAGAATATTACTCACCTTTCGCAAGGTGTAGAAAGACTCAAGATACTTGCAAAGAGTAGGTGCATCATTCAGGTCATGCAGAGGCTTAAGGAGATTGCGTAAAACAACAATATCCGACAGTGCAACAGTCATTCCTCCACCAGTCAAAGGGTGGCGCATATTAAACGCATCTCCCATGAGCAAAGCCCCAGGAGTAGGATGAGGTGCAGCTGGCATGCTTCTATTCGACATAGTCCTAATGTTTCCCTTGTCAATGGCAGAGATAAAAGCATCGTGCAATTCAGGAGGGACCTACAAAAAACGAGAATAAAGAGACAAATAACCAAGGTGTCAATGTCATAACTCACAAGGGTTAATTCTTAAAAAACATATATCATTCTCTCTGGTAGCTTTTCTTAATAAAAGCAAAAGCTAAAAGAAAGACTGCGTTGCATATTAAAAAAGAACTGAGTTGCATATTTGTTCCTGTGGTAAACTTATAATTATGATGAGTGGACTTGAAACTTTTTTTCCCCTCAAAATTTTGTGACACTCTAGATACACTCAATTCTATGTTCTTTGTTAGCCTCTTTTTTAATATCTACCCTACATACCATTATCTATTGGTTGCTTATGAACACTCTGGTCTATTCTAGATTCCTCCTACTTGGTTCTTGGAAGCACTACCTACATTTAATACATTTTATACATTATCAATCTTACTGTGGTTATCGTTTCAAAGTCAAATACCTGAGGGGCGACCACGGTCTTCAAATAATTTTCCATGTCACCATTTGATACAGAAGGAACTCTTTGACCAGGAACATCAACCAGGCAACGGATCTCGGTACCGCTAATTGGATAAAACAGGATAGGTGATGGATCAGCCAAGATAACATGTCCATGATTTGCAAAAGGAAGCTGGCAGTTCTCAAGAATCAAACCAACAAAACATGACGGCACTTCTACCTGTTGAGAAGAGTGTGGCGTTACAATATTAATAGGGCGGGAAGAAATTAGAAAAAAATAAAATAAACTGATGTGAACCCAACACAGTAAGGAAACTAACAAGTACTAGTATCTAATAACATGATATAATTGGACGAAACATATCTAGCTAGAAATGATAGGTAAACTATAATATTATTCTGGTTGGTACCTTTGGTGTACAAAGTGATCGTCTCAAGTTAGAAAAGCAACCGTCACAAACAATAGTCAAAGGCGCGTGAGCCTTAACCTCTTCCCCAGACTTTGTCTTGTACTGCACCCCTCTTATAGTACCATTTTCTTCAAGTAGAGATGTGACTGTTCCTTGCTGTAATTGGACACTGCCAAACAAAAGAGACGAGATGAGTCCGCATCAACAAAGATAGATAACCTACCAATATGATGATCTGCATGCATTGGCCGGCTTTTTACATGAATCCCCAATCTCATTGCATCCCACCACGCCGGAGAGCATGGGTTACTCAATATGCCAAGCCAGGCACAGACAAAAATTCAACGAGATGAATTTTTAACGAATAATACTAACATATAAGAACGGCTAAAAACTTTGATCTTGTCTTTCCATTTAAAGCGAGGTGAAGGAATGAAGTTGAGAAAGATACATACTTAGAAAGAGTTGCAGCCTTTTCTCGCATCCTTTGAATGAACCGTCCATTATGAAAGCTCCTTCCCGATACATCAGAGTGAAATTTCTCTAACGGATAAGAAAGTTTAGTGGCTTTCCCATCCTTGAAAAGAGCGTATCCAAACACCCTCTGAGCATCTATTTCCTCCACACAATCTGCAGCGAAGAATCAAATAATGCCATTATCTATTAAAATCCCTCTCATGTTTTGCTTAAGTGTTTGAACTTGGTTTGAACTATCGATTTTGAATCGATACCCATTTCAAGTTCATGTTACAATACGTAAAGATGATTAACTAAACATGGATTGATTTCCATGCAAAATTAGATTTGTCCAATCATAAGCTATGAGTCTATCACCATGTCTTTACACTTTTATCATAAAACACACAATCAACAGGAAACCATAGCAACACACTAGAACAGAGAAAATATCAAGATACAATAACTATTGATTTACTGTATACCTTGCAAGCCCAGCTCAATCAGCTTGAGATAACCACCTGGCTGCAGAAGCTCTCCTACAATCCTGTCAGGCTCAGTCAAATCTCTCTCGATTACTAGTACCCGACGACCATCCTAGAATAAGTCAGCATACAATCAGCACAAGCAAACAATCAAATATGAATACAAATAATGATCGTAATTCGTAATTATAACACTACTTTATAATTGAAACGTGTATGGCTTACAATTTTGCTAACTGGAAACAATGAAATGAGCAATAATATAAATTCAATAACCAATCATACAGAAGAATAAACCAGAAATGAAGTCTAATTTCAATCCTACAAGCTACACATAATACAGCTATACACAACAAATGTCATTATGCAAGCCTCAATTCAACAATCACATCAAAATTACACATCACTATCAAACAAATCAAACATCAAAATTACCAAAAAATAAAAGCATTACGAGATCTCCGTTGAGCAATACCTTCCCGAGAGTGTGAGCTAGGGCAGCGCCAGCAACGCCAGCACCAACAATAATGACGTCAGATTGGCCGTCCTTGGACACGCCATCAACGAAAGCGGTTGTGGTAGCTGAGCAGCCGTCATTATCGACGGTAGAATGCTTCCTTGTGGAATTGTAATAGAAGAAGAATGAGACTCCGATAATAGCGGTGAGAAAGGATAGCAGGAGGGTGAAATCGGCCATTAATTATGGGCAATGCAGGTGGAGACAAGGAATTGTAACTATCTGTTCCACCGGTGACGGCGATACGGCGGCGTTTAGCAGTCGCCGGTGCGGAAAAGGGGGAGAATCTATAAGCTGGTTGATTCGGGTGAATCGAGAAATTATTGTATGAGGTGGTGGAATGAACTCAGTTTTTTTTTGTGTAGTGTTTTAAAAGGGCTTTCAAACAGAAATGCTTTGCTGGCAACCTGGCATCTTTTGCCGTCGTTATCCAACCTACATGAATTTATTACTCCTACTACCCCCCCCACCCCCCCCCTCGTTCACCATGTCCTTCTCACTCCCATTCCATGTTCTGCCCTTCCACCCAATT
>JAYMSP010002589.1:0-23396 GCA_036897095.1 Plantago elongata
TTTAAAATTTTGACAAAGTTTGTAGTATGTATACAAAAAAAAAAAAAAAGATTGTGGTGTAAAATCGAAGTAGCCTAAAAGGTTTTAGTGTAAAATAAAATTGATTCAAAATAAAATAAAAATACGCAAATCACAACTCAAGAACAAAAAATAAAGAATTCTAGGAAATTTGTAAGCATAACGTTTACAGGATTTGAGACGGAAAAAAATCTCTTTATCAACTATTGAAAACAAATGCATCCTTTTGTTACTTTAGAACATGATAACGATGTTATTTGATGAAGAATGTGATAACAGATTTTTTTTTTTACAAAAGGAGGATATCTTAGCATATCAAAGTTTAGAGAATTATTTTAGAGACAATCATGACAAAAAAATTAAAAATTAAATAATAAATCAAAGACTAACAATGCCAACGTTGTTAAGTTTTGAGGAACATGCAAATATATGGCCATAACAAGGATCATGTGAAGTTTTGAGAACTCACGTATCATGCATGTAAGACCTGGGGGGCAAAAGAAGCCCGCACAACATGGTCCACAGTTGGAGATCCTAGTTGGAATGGTTCTGGATTTAAGGTCAACTTGATCCCTTGTTCCCGTCCCACAAGCCCACCCTGGCTCGCAACCAGAAGGCCAAGCAGACAAGTTACAATTCTTGTTCGGTGCGATGAATGTGGTACCTCTACTAATCTTCCCCCCAGCCGCTGCTTCAGCCACTTGCAGCAGGCTGTCTCCATAAAATTTAACTTCAGCCGCTGTGCATAACCGTTGCATAGCATCTGCGATTGAAGAAGTAACAATAAAAATGGCCGAACAAATGTTCACTCATTACAAACATCCACTTGATCCACAAACTTAAGTTGCATTAGAAATCAATTTTACCAGTAAAACAGTAAAAGGTAGATATTTAAAACTTGAACAAAGTTCACACCTTTGGTGTTTTGGAGACATTCTGATAAGAACTCTGTGTTCTTAGAGAAGTTAAATGCAGCATTCCACTCCGCATCCCTACAAATAGCAAACAGCTCAACAAACTCAATGAGATCTAGCATTAGCAATTTAACAAACAGAAAGAATATAGACCGAATGAAGTATAGAAAGATAGTAATTAAGCATTTTGAGAAATACATGGACAACATAGAGAAATGGAATGGTAAAATTAAGAAATTACACGTCGGAAATGCAGAAATCAAGACTTCTGATCATGTCTTTGCTCAAAATAGCAGAGAAATTGCTGAATCGGTTGAATAACACCTGTGACAGCAGCTGAGCTGCGGCAGGGTTAGTCGGAACATTTGCATCATTTCCATCAGGCGTTTGTGCGTTGGAAACAGCCGGAGAGGATAGCAAGACAACGAACAAAGCCAATACCAATTTCAATATCATCTTCTTCATATCATTGTTAATGGCCTTTTGCATATCTTAACAACAACACAATTTCCAATGTTGCTAGAAAAAAAATTCTTGGTTTTCTCTATTCGGGTTTAGGAATGAAAATGAGGTCAAAGTGTTCATGGAAAGAAGGAAGAAAATGGGAATGGCGGGGAGATGAAATCGGACATTCATTTCTTATTGCCTTCAACCTTTTGACTAAAATTAGGACTTGACTAAAAATAGGATCTCATAATCTCAAATTTAAGTTTCATCATTTCTCTCTTCTCTAGCTGATATTAAACTTTTAGTACATGTTGTTTATAATTGTCAAATTAGTTTTCTTTTTCACAAAACCAATAATAACATCACCACAAATCTTTTGTATTATTCAATTGACTAGCATTTGTTTAACATGACGGAAAATTTGAAGATTATGTCTATCTATTACTAGAAACACAGATAGTGTGGATGTGGTTTGACTCTTCATGATTGAATTCTAAGCAAAGCAATATATGTCTACTAAACTGGTTAATTAACCATTCAATCCTGCTGACAGCTTCCATTCTAAAGGCATCATGCAGGTAAATTGACAAGTATAGGCATCGTCAACCACCTAAAATTCCATCAACTGCAAGAATTGAAACCGGCCACCTGAACTTTCAAAACTAATTTTGAAACAATCAAGCAAATTAAAACACCCATGAATATATGTTACTTTATGTATTGCTAATCGAAAGTAAACTTGGTGAGTTGGTAGTTGTAGAAGACGAGTAATACAATCAAGAACAAGTAATAGTTGGAGTGAAGCAAACATAACACGAAGAAGTGAAAGAAATTCCAGATGCACATTATCAGTTGAACTAAGAAAATTATATCACAATGTCTAAAATAAGGCAAAACAGATGAGGTAACAAAATCACTTCACAAAATTCTATTCTTTACACAAAACAATTAAAATTCAAAACAAAGTGCTATTCTCCAAGTTATACAGCATGGGAATACACTGGTTCCCACAAACTCACAACCAAGGTAGAGTCTTGTCCATTCAAACTTGTTTAGAAGATGCAAAGAACTTCAACAAACAATTTAATTATAACTTATTGCCTAGATGTGAACTAAAATCTTCTGTGCATCCAGTTGTAGAGTTCAAAAGTTCGGGCCAAGTATTTGAAGTTGTATGTGGCAGGCAGACGTGTTTTGTCAATTGGTGAATAATAAGTTAGAAGAATAACCCAAAAATAAAAAGGAATAAGCTAGTCTCTTGGTGATTTCATCAAACATCAGGTAGTCTGTTGGTGATTTCATTCTTTTCGGCATTGAGAGAGCTCCTTGCTTGCCATGTATAATTTACAAAATATAATCGGGATTAATCATATCGAAAGATGATTCATTATCAAAGTAAGCAGCAATAACATATACAAATTAATATCAGAGTTAGAATAGAACAGATAATGCATGAAGTACCTTGATTGCTAAGACATAATACTCATCTTTACACAGATAGTCGCAGTGCTTTATGTCTTGCTACGAATCCGGTGTAGCATGAGAGGTCTAAACACGTTGAATTGGATTTTCATATTATTAGAGAGAAGGTACAAGATAAGCATATTAAAACTTTTTCAAATAAGCACATAAGATATGGTTGCTGACATTTTCACCAAGCCATTGGGAGGTCCTCTCTTCTTTACACAGATAGTCGTAGTGCTTTATGTCTTGCTACGAATCCGGTGTAGCATGAGAGGTCCAAACACATTGAATTGGATTGTCATTTTATTCGAGAGAAGGTACACGATAAGCATGTTAAAACTTTTTCAAATAAGCACATAAGATATGGTTGCTGACATTTTCACCAAGCCATTGGGAGGTCCTCTCTTCACCAGTCATTTGTACAAGTTGCGCTTGAAAGACATACACACTCCACTTGTCGGGGGGGTTAGTGATACTAATTATATTAGAATTAGTTTCCTACTTCTATTAAAATTAGTCTTATAGATCCTTTATATATATGTTAGATAGTTGATTTTATATATAATAATTCATTCTCAGACTTCGAGTCATATATAATTTATTCCATTCAGAAATATTCAATATGTTCAATTCATCTTATTGATATTTCTTCACAATTTTGATACCCCATTTGGTTGTCGCTGCATGAATAGTTGTTCACCCTCCGGTTGTGCTCAACATCCGTTTTTACATCCAGCAATTACAACTGGTAAATGATCAACCAACAACTGCTTTGAATGCACCTCCGGCTGCAACTTTAATTCATGATGATATTCTTGGTGTTGAGGTAAATGGACCAACAGCTCTAGTACCTTCAACACCCCCAGCAAAAGCTGAAGCTGAGGTAAATGGTCAAGCAACTCCAGTACCTCCAACATCTCTGACAGAAGCTGAGGTACAAACTGCAGATGCTTCAGGGGAAGAGGAAGGAGGGCCTCCACATCCCTTTGCTTGATGACATCAATGAATCACTCAGTAGGATGAAGGAGTTCAGTGTACAATTTGTCTACGGGAAATGTAACCAAGATGCTGACCTTTTGGGTGGATATTGTGTTAACCTTTAGATGATATTCAGGGAAACAATAGTTGTATTTTGAACAATGTTAACCTTTTGTCTAGAATTTGGCATGTTCTTTTGAATTGGCTAGAAAAATTCTTAGTAAAAGATAGGACATGTACTACTTTGTGGTTAGTGTCTGTGTTGTAACTGAACCTTGAAATCCTTTTAGTTGTTATCTAATATTCGATTTGAAAAGAGGAAAGAGTATCTAACCCTACAAAATTGAAATGCATCAACATCCCTACATTTGTATACATTAATTCCATTCAGGTGGAAGTGTCAGTTGGTGCATAAATAAAGAGATTAAAAGGAGGAAGAATGAAAATGAAAATTAGAAGAAAACAGGGAATCAAAATTAAAGAAAGACAAAAATTAGAATATTGAGTTTTAAAACAAATTCATGTCATCGTCAATTCTGACTTTTAAACCTATTTATAATATTATAAATTAATTACTATGTTGTTTTCTTGAATGTAAATGTTATTGGTTCAGATAGATGAGTTGAATCTCAAGTTCACCCAATTTTAATGGTGCCATAAGAAATTTCCTATAGTAAAACATTTGAGAAAAAAATACAGCAAAGAATACAACATTGCACAAAAATTCATTTAGCTTAGGATTTCAAAGTTCAGCTCCGGCTTTGGTGCTTGATGTTGCTGAAGCTGGGTCGATTTGGCTTCCCTTCTGTCATAATTGGAGCAGTTCATAAAGATGATGAAGTCGAAATAAAGAACCAAGTTCTAGACTTAAACTTCATTCTCCGGTTATTTAATGTTACAGAGAAAAGCATGTGTGTTTAGAAGGTCCACAATAAACTGAACAACAACATATAGGCTTCTAATTCCTCATTAAAAAATAAACTGACTGCCTACTACATTATTCACATTTTCCTGTAAGATCCACAATTTTTAAAAGCTCTCTGTAAACTTTCAAATGTGTATATTCATCTGCTGAACCTCTTCTGCGCCAACAATTGCATCATATCAATTCGTATACCTGTGAAGCAACAGAACAAGACTCTGGTTGTCTTACTATGTAGATTTGATCACCATGGCTATCTTCACGGTATATATCCTGGTTTCTGTGCCATGTCCATAGAGCATATGTGGAATTCACGATCTGCATACATAGTCCAGTCAATCAATGTCATGGAAGGAGTATTCGAAGAGGCAAATAGAACTTTTGCGTACATAGTTGAATGCCTTCAGGAAGTTAATCATCTCTAAACAATCGGAAAGAGAGTCTCCTGATGACCAGCAGACCTCATGTGTTAGCCTAAACTGTTGTATTTTTCATTATATACCTCTAGTATTCCATGACCGAAACTGCTCTCTCTATAGGCACTCCACTCTGGTTGGCTTTCCCAGCAAAACTTCCCTTTGGCGGGACCAGAGGAGAAGTTCGTATGGCATACACCTCCAAATTCAGGAATATTATCACTAGGTGATGGGCATTTTCCAGGCTCATCCGCATGATCAACATCAACTTTCTCAATATTACCGCCATCTCCAACTGTTATAAACACCGGTCCACATGAGTCCAATGTGTAGTTGTACACTCTGTTCATTCTCTCATAGGCATGCACCTGTAATAACAACCAAATCACTATTCTTTGGAAAAATTACATATGGACTAATTACATGATCAGGTCTGCGAATTATCTTAGATTCTTACATGACCAGAGAAGACAATATCAACTCCATATTGGTAGAGAAGTGGTTCCATTTCTAGTCTCATGCACTCGAATTCTTGATAGTGTGATGAGTAGCTGTTATACCATGGTGAATGCCAAGCAGCCACAAGCCAGGGAGTTTTCGTACGGTCCGTCTTCTCAAGGTTCCCTTTTAGCCAAGCATACTGATCACCTTAACAAACATGTCATGGTTAAGGTTTTATTCCACACAATCTTCTCAATTTCAACACAGAAGTTTCAATGTATATCTACCAGTCTGATTATAATCGAGATATGCTCCTAGCATGATGAAATGCACACCTCCAGCATCAAACGAATAATACAACTTACTGCCAGAACCAGACTCATCTGAGGGAACAGAAAATCTAGTCAAGTAGGACTTGAACGTAATATCATCACCTTGAGGCTCAATTTCGTGGTTTCCTTCTATAACCATCATTGGGACTTTTGATGTTAGAGGTTGCATGAACCTACAAACAAAACCAACTCAATCATGTATCTGAACTTTTCAAATTACAGACAGAAACATGATCTAGTTTATTCATAAATCCTAAACTGTGATATTGGTCCAAATTGACTAAATTCCAGGCCCAAGTATATCAATTTTTAACTATTCAAGAAGCATGAATGCAATGAATTTTGAGTTACCTTCCCCATCCATCCCATCGGGGCTGATATGTTTCTCGAGTAGGTGAATCAGGGAAGGCACAAGAGTAGCAAGATGCACCATTCCCTCCAGTAGTGAGATACTGATTAGCATAACTCATGTCTCCGACCATCAAGATCATGGAAGGATCATTGGTAACAAGATGATCAATCGTGGTCGTTGAATTGGTTGTAAGGCCTAAATCACCAATGACCGCGATTCTGGATACTTGCCGGAACCGGGCAATGGAAATGTTTCAAATACATGCTCATCACTCATTGCTGATAATGAAGTATCACCACATTTATAATAGTACTTTGTTTCAGGTTCAAGTCCTGTGAGGAAATCGGACATGTTAGTCTTTTCTCATTGTTTTTCCTAAGCGCGAATGGATTCCATCTCATCTTAAAGCTAAAGCTAATAGCGAGGTGTGGAATGGTCATTCTCAATAACTAATACGTGTAAAACTAAAACATACCGTCGATCCTGACATGATGAATGATGCCAGAGGTGTAATTGAAGAGACCTTGAAATGGATAGAGCTGACTATAAACCTCTGAAATCCCAGTTCTATTGGCTGTGTAATTTCCACTAACCTTTCCATACCAAACCTCACTTGCCACAGTTGATGGATCCAGTTGTGTCACATTCACACCAATCTGTGCATCCCCTTCAATTATCACAACGTTTCATTAGATCCCAATTCACATATACAACGTACACTCTCCGTTCCCGACTCAACTTTTCATTGATCAGGACACAAGTTTTAATAGAAGAATAGATAAGCAGTAGTATAGCATATTATAATGGCAATAAATAAGAAGAGCCATAGACATTGCAACACGTTAATAAGTCTGGTACAAGTATGAAACTAAAATATAATGGCAGTAAATAATTACCAGTGACCCAAGAGACCCAGATTGAATCGGAGTTGACAAATGCCAAAGCAATCTGATCAGGGAAGTTTGAAGTCACATTTCGCCTGAGCCTGGGATGATCCATGGGCAAGTCATCACTGCCTTGACGTAGGGATGGATCGAACCTCCGTGTTACGGGCTGGAAGGGTCCTTCCAGAGTTGTGGGGATGGCCTCGGATGATCCATAGACAATTGTAATGAGTAGAAGGACAAAGCCACCTGCTGAAATTAGAGACATATCAATAATTTGATCGTAAGGAAGAAAGCATGTTAAATCTGTGGCCTTAAATTAATGGACTAATGATGGTTTTAATATCTAAAAATTATAACCATCGCACTCAATTACTTTAATTGTTTGAGAAATAGACACAGTGTCGTGGGAATATGCTCCGAGCTCCGTGATGCTGATTTTGAGGTTGACGATAAGTTTGGCAGGTTATTCAGACGGTCAGACCGACGCTTGGATGAGTGAGAAATGGACACTTTTTTTTTTTTTTTCCTCACTCATCGCTTATGCAATTAATTTAGGCTATCAATGTCGTACCCTTTTTACGAGAACGGCTCTCCCAGCAATATTTTTTCATCCACAAAGTTCAAACCCGAAACTTTACTTAAATAAATTGAAGACTTTACCACTTAAGCCAACATTGATAAAAATGAACATATAAAATTAATTGAATACTCTTAATTTACACAAATTAATTGGACATTTTATTTGGCGGTTTGAATTAGTTAGTTGTTGAATGCGGAAACGTTGTTCTCAAAAAAGAAAAAATTGCGGAAACGTTTCATTAAAAAAAATTAAAATGGTAAATAAGAAATGAATGAGACGGTGGAAGTATTAATTTAAATGATAGTATATAACATTACATACCTGTTTGTATTGTATAGTCAATGTTAATTGTCATGAAGTTTTGTAATAACATGAACGGTTATAATTAGTGAGTAGGTATAGTAAAAGATCAGGAACTAATTGGAATAAAATTTAATTTGTATTTTTCAATTAAAATTAAATTTTTTAATAAAAATATTCAATTTGATTCAGAAAATTACCGCTCCAACTAGTAATAGAAAAGGTCAGGATTTTCTTAACCTTTGTGATAGTTAAATACAACTTAAAATTATTTTTTTTAATAACTATATTTACAACGTTGGAAACTAACAGATGATCAAAGTGTAATAAGACTACAATGGGCATTACCCACCCGCAATGTCGAATAACGTTATACTTTAGCTCCTATGATTTTAACTTTTAAGTGAAAATTAAAATTGTACCCTTTCCAAATCGAAGAATTTTTGGACTTTGTAGTAAAAAACCCTGAAAATAATCCCACCATTGTGCCCCAGAACATTAACTGTAAGGTAATATCATGTCGGCATAATACTGGATCAAAACAATAACTTGATTTGAGTATAAACCACACATACGAATAGTGGACAAAACCACAAATCCTCATGATTTTTACTTGAAAATCTCTTCAACGTTCCTTTGATTCCAACACGCTGCCCCTGGGGCCTTTTAGAGTAACACAAAAATCATCTCGGAAACATGAGATTAGTTGGACACTAGTAGAAATATCATATAAATCATAATTGTCCTCCAACAATTAAGCAGTTAAAGTATTTAAGAATGCACTTCCGGATCGGTTCTTAGATCTGGAAAGTGTATCCTGCCTCGGCAAAGTGTGACTTCACCAGTGCAAGTGCCCTGGAGCGATGAGAAATCTTGTTCTTCTCTTCTTTAGCCATTTCAGCATAGCTGTAACAACAAACACAAATCAGCTGCTTCTTAGTTTGCTTCTGTAGATGTGACAGATAAATGATTGACTTGTTATTTGAACTCACGTGAGGTCATATCCATCGGGTTGGAAGATTGGATCCCATCCAAAATCATTTGGCCCTCTTGCAGTAACTATCTTTCCCTGAATATGTATGTCACCACAAATTGAGTCAGTGCTGAAGCTCAAATCCGTTTTGCCACAATACATCAATTGTGTGTGCAAACTTAAACCATTACTGAATTGTAATAGGAATTCTATATTATTTATAACAGAAAGACAGCGGATGTAGATAGTAGAAACAAGCAAACAACATACAGGTGTTTTCCCCGAGAAAGTAATAGGTTCAGCATTTGGCCCAATAACGAGAGAGAATACACACAGAGCAAAAGCTGACTTATCGTCGTATGCCATCAACAAATTGTTGAGACCTATGAAGAAGAATGTAAGAAGAGATCATGAAAACCAAGACTTGGAGGCAAGGCAAGATAATCAACGATCGTGATACATGACATGAAAACAAGTAGAAGATTGATACCTTCATGACCGACTTTCTGTAGAAACCACTTTCTGCATTTGTAGTTGTACATGTCAGCAGGTGTAAAAAATGTAAATTATAAACGATACAAATAGTGGGTTATATAGTATAGGGCAAACAGAAAAGTGGAAACAAGTGTCAGGCCGACTAATACAATAGGAAATGTTTCAACCTTTCTATCAGCAATTGTACTTAGTAATGAATTGATGACATTAGTCAACATTTATATAGTGATATCAAAAGACCTAAAAATAGAAAAATAACAGTATCAAGGACAACCATAAGCATCCAACACAAGCACACCGACATGGATTAAGAAAAAAAAAATTACAGCAGATATAAAGAGGAAGTACAAGATTGATCCTCGGTGCCCAACAAAAATGCCATGGCTGAATGATGAAGAATAAAATTAGATTATATTTTACTATCCTGTTCATGAAAGAGCAACAGACCCTCAGCACTATTTTGCTTTGCTGGGTTTAAGAGAATGTGGGAGGGGTGTTATATCTTTGTAAAAAAAGAGTTTGGACCAGTATAGAAGAACCAAAAAACTATGTTTGACGTTCAAGGATAATATTAAGAAAAACATATGACAGACCAAGTCCAAACACACCAAGAATTGAAGCTAAAGCTCTCTCAATGTCTAATGTATTATATTCTATTATTAATAGTTATTGTTTCATTTTTAAAAAATATTTTAGTACTTTTTATAAATCATTTTTACATTTTCTTTTAAAAGCAGAAAATAAACTAGGAAGCAACTCGTGACTTTTGTCAAATTTAGTTAAAATTGGAGGGAAAAACGAGCTCCGTTTTTCAAGGAAATTGAAACGGAGTCCCTCAATTGGACAGGGTGCTATTGAAGTGTACCTAATTGACAAGTACTATCATTTTTGGTATACAAAGAAAAAAGAAATTATATGTTGACGTTCCATAGGAATCCTACTTAACACTCGAGCAATTATCTGGATAAAATTGTGATTTATCATACATAAGCTAGGACAGTTGTAAAATGAAAATACTCTGCCAATTACCATGCAGAGAATGAAAAACATCAATTGAAAAGCCAAGAATTTATTTTTTACAGGAGATCTGTAATCTGCTTTCATCGGCTCCAAAACATTAATCAAGCTACAAGGGAAGAAACAAATATTCCACTGAACAAAACTTTCAGTAAACATACAGAGTCATTGTTCACATTTTTACACTGTTTTATTAATTAATTAGACACACTGTTCACATTCACAATCTGAAATCTTATGCAATGGGAAAGTAAGAAGTTCACCTCACTTGATGTAACAAGTAAAAAAACTTACATGTAAGGCCCTGAAAAAAAGAAGGAAAAAATGAAATGGTTATGAGGCAATAATCAAAAGTATAAAACAAATGATTTAATGAGCAGTGGAAATATCAGTATTTACCAGGAAGACCCTTAAGGGCATTGAAACACAGGCAAGTATCCTCGACGAGCACAGGGCCTTTTACCTTCGAAACAATCAAAGTGAGACAATCAATGAACTGATTGATTTATGTAAAATAACATGCTGATCTCCAGTAAAATTTCCAATGCAATTAGTACTTACATTACAAACAAACACCCCCATGGTTAACTTCATATTTACAAACTTTGATGTTCTCAAAAGTGTCTGTTTGTTTGCCTAGCGGTTAAAACTTAAAATAAAAACACCTAGTTGAACTCGTTTTCATGATTTTAAGCGTTAGTCAGACGAAAAACTTGTAGTGATCAGAGTAGACATTATGACAAACAGGTAGAGTGCAACAATGATAGTACCTCTTTGGCGGCCAGACGGGCCTTTTCTTTGGAGATCTCCTCAGGTTCTCCTTGTAACTCCGGTACTGTTAAAGAAAACAAAGCTCAAAAAGCATTAATCAGACATATAAAAATGAACGTTTGTGTAGTCAAAATTCGGTGGCGTACGATCGAGTTTGAGAGAACGAAAGGGAACGGAGTCGCCAAGAATAGCACGGACTTCTTCAAGCTTCTTCGCATTTCCGGTTACAAATGTCACCGGCTGCGATAGCACCACCGCCCTCGCCGCCATTCTTCCCGCCTACTATATTGGTTTAGATTAGAATTAGATCAACGATTGGTGGGTGGGTGGGTCTTTAAGAAAATCGACCAGGCAGACCGACCATATATCAAGAGGTCCGAGTCGGTGAAGAAGAAGAAGAAGGGCGAAGCTGACGCAATGAAAGAAGAAGAAGGGCAGCAGTAATGACAGGCCTAGGTCCGACTCCGACCTAACAAATCTATATATACTGGACCGCTCATTTAATTCGGATCCGCAAATCCGGTCCGTTTATCTGTTAAAACGGACCGTATCGGATCGATCCGTTTAGAAACGGATTGAATTGTGGATGGAGTTTTTCTTCATCCGTTTTAAACGGATAAATTCGCCGGATATCCGCGGATATCCGTTTATCCGTCTAAACTAGGATATTATTGTTTTACATTTTTGCTCTAATTCTCTACTCCTAGCCGCCATTTCCCGTTTCTTCTTCATTCTCATTTCGTCTACCTCTTCCACATCCTTTACAATGACATATATGTACTTCCAGATACAGTCTATGTCGTGCTCATCGCAGATCACTTCCCAGAATTTTGCACCGATTTGGTTTCCACATATGACCACCTTGAATGTGGAGGATTTCTCTCATTGTGGTTTTTCGATTGAGTTTTCCGGCATGGATTTGGGTTGAGAGGAAGAGAGATTGGATAGGATTGAAAGGCTTGTCGTCACTGTGTGTAGGTGAAGGAGTGGACGAGCGGAGTAGTGGCGCTCGGTGGTCGACCGGATCCGATGAAATTGCGCGACGGAGCAGTGATGGTCCGACGGAGGCAAGGTGGGCGGCGGATGAAGAAGAAGAGTGAATTGGAGCAGGTGTTTATTCTTTCTTCTTCTTTCTTCCCTTTTTATTTGCTCTATTTTCTTTTATTTTTCTTTAAATTTACTGGATACGGATATGCGCTGGATTTATCCGTTATCCGACGGATTTATCCGTATCCAATCCGCTCGAAATGGATTGGATAACGGATGGACTAATTTTCCATCCGTTTGACCGGATATCCGGTCAAACGGATATGGATTGATCGTATACGTCCGTTGCGCAGCCCTAATATACACATAGACAAATCTTATTTGCATGGGTGTTTGAATTTTGTTCATTTTATAAATAAACAGTAAAAGAAATATTAATTTAAAATTAATTATTTATTTTTAGTATATTATAATTTCTATTAAATTATATATAACTTTATATGTAAAACTTCGAAAAATATTGTAAGCATATATTTGGATTCATCTTGGCAAGACGAATCGATAGAGACCAATCTTATATAAATATTGTTAACAAAATAAATTATTTATATATTAAAATAAAAAAATCATGTGTCAGATGGTATATTTGAAAAATAAACCGTTAAATAGTAGACAATGCGATACACCTTATAACTTTCACTATTTGTATTTTTAGTATATTTACTATATATATAACTTTTGTTAATTTCATACTTGTTCGACTGCAGATTCCCAATGCCTTATAATTCAAAATGATGATCACTTTAGCAAAATTTAATGCAAAGGTGTCTTTAATATGGTGATAAAATTTGGGAATGATCCAATGGCTAATGAACCCCGAGTCAATTTTACAAAAAGGTTGCGCTGTGCAGAAAATCTATGCACGAAATTTACCTTTTTCCTTCTCAATTTATACTCGGTCGTCCAATTTGATATGTATATTTTAAAGAGAATCATCAATTGTTAGCCACTTCTGGTGGTTTTGAATTCTTGAATTTTTTTTTCTTGTGTATCATATATTCAAGTGAATTAAAACTTGACATTCATTACTTTCACAATAATCGTAACCTTCAAGGTTTTGTATCTCATATTCACTTCTGAAAATATGGTAAATGAGATTGCATCTTGTTGCCACTTGAAAAGTTCATTGGAGACATTAGTAGAATATGAGTATGAATATGATTCACTCACTAATAATGAAAATAAAGTGGTTAGATAAGATCATATCGTAAAGAAAAAAAATGTAATAATAAATAGATAAAGTAAGATTTATCATGACCAAGTAAGCCTCACATATTTATGATAATATGTAGCACGATCAATAGAGATTCGAGAGCGGCAAAAGTCAAGCACATCCCATTATCTTGCAAAAATTCTTGCGTAAAACAAAAGTTCTCACTTTATAACCTGTACAACTTCAAAAATTATGTCACCAATACATAATGATCAATTCAAAGATTTACACTGTATTGAATTCTAATATAATAAAAGGAGAAAATTAGTAGAACTAGTAATGGTAATAATATGCAGTTGATGGCCTCATGAGATAGATCATTTGTTACCGAGTGATAATGTCCTTTATCACATTTTGTGTGTTTCATCTTTCCGGCCGAATCAACTTTCTCATTCTCATCCATTTTCCTTTCTCGTTCCACAATGGATCACTAGAGCACTATCATATTAATAACGTATTAAAAATTATATACTACTAATATAATAAATAAGAAAAAACAACTATAAAAATAGAGAGTAGAAGAGCAATTCATTATTCTTGATACATTGTATGTTCCATACATCATGTAATTGTGTGGTTGGAGTTACATAAGTTTCAATAGAATATCAATGGTGCAATTTGACCCCTAATCAAGAATGGATATTAGTTGGATAGTGGAGGTAGATAATGGACATTCATCATATATTACATAACAATATTTAACTATTAAAATATAATCAATATTTCATAATTCTAAGATAGAACCTTACGATCATCTAATGAAGATCTATATTTAAGTCGGTATGAATGCAACCTAAAAATAGAAAAGTCCAAGAAAGTTTCACCAAGAATTATCAAATTTATATTACAAATCAATTTGTCGCTAAATAATTCAATTCATCACTAACAAAATTCAATTTGTCTTCTCCAATAAAATTTCAGGTCTTAATTCAATCACAATAAAATCATTTCATTATTAGAAAAATAATGATAACCAATCTTCTTCAATTAAATTGAAAATTATCAACATAAAGTACACTAATTCAATTGAAAGAAAGGCAATCAATTATGAGGAAAAAAACATAACTATTTTCAGTCAAATACTTATTTCATTATCTATAACCAATATGCCAGAAATACGTGTGTAATGTGTTGTCATATTCTAAGTACATTGATATTATATTAACAATGAACAAGTCTGAGTAAGATGTCAAATTTTACCATATATGAATAGATTTGTTTAGCTAGACATGCTCTCTCTCACATTACACTGGATGAAGACATATAACAAATGATGCATAAAAGTCAAGAGAAGAGATTACATGTTCCATAGCATATCCTACAACTTGATGGGTTTGGGTTTCGAAACCCATCGGTACAAGAGTTGTTCATCACCGCCTTCCTTATTGTATCCACGAACTCCATTTTTGGTAACAATCCAAACACATTCTCGACACCTTTTAGAGTCTCTATCATTCACATATAGATTAAACACACCTTTTCTATTTTTACATGCCAGACCACAGAAGAATAGAGTGGTGCCCCAAATATTCTGCCGGAACTTCCATTCAAACAAACCGCCATTTTTTAGGATATGATAACCCATATCATTGTTTTTTGACTTACAATGAACGGTTATGTTATGGCCAAATTGATTGTGCACTCGAACAGTTTTTTTAGGAGGATGAAAAATGGATGGAGCAGTTTCAGGAACACGTATACATACAATAAGAATAACAAAGAGTATTGCGACTCTAGTGAATACCATGTTCAAGATTTGTTGTTCTACTATAAGAACAAAGTCACACGTTATAGTTAAATTCATCACTTACTTGATTGTTAATTACTACCATAAGATCCTCGTCAATAAAACTAGGAAAATACTAATTATTGTAATTTCCTAAAATTTTAATCTAAACTATATCAAAAGTCAAGACGTAATCCTTCCTAGAGCGCTGATCCAAATAAAGCATGCTTATTAATTAAATTCGGTAAAAACAAGAAATGTCAAAGATCGTGTATGATAAAAATCTAAATTTAAATGAATTAAATTTAATCATATGGTGATCCTAGAAATGCTTAATTTGTTTGAAATTTCATTACATTAATTGATCTGTAATTGTTTGAACTCTGGTCCTCAACAAGTTAGAGGAATTATGTCAGAAATTCCGACAAATGGAAAGAATTTGTGCTTTCACTGTTAGTTGCATGGACATTATAAGAAAGATTGTTCTCAAATCCCAAAAGACAATGCTGGAGATAGAAAGGAGGAGAAATTTCCGAAAATCTCAAAAGGCTATGCTCAGTGAATAAAGAAAATCTTTTCAACTGTAATTGGATGCTCTACATGTTGATTTGTCTTCTGATGATGAAGATAAAGATCCAAATGCTCCATATTAAATCATTGATTTTGGATGAAGGAAGGAATTATGCGGAATTCAGAAGGAAGGTAACCAGATTACTATAGTCTGGAACATTGAATTGTTATTGATCAAGTAAAATGGATTTATTAGCTATGATAGTGAATAGTGATGATGAGAATGGCATGAAGAACATGGAACGTTTTGAGAAGAAATTGAAAATCCTGGAAAAGGATTTATAATTGTTAGTGATGATCAGCTAGACTTGAATGAGCTAAATGAGAAGTTAATGAAGACATAACGGTTAGTCTCCTCAGATAAACTATGTTCAAAAAGCATATTGTATAGTGCAAATGGCACATTGCATGTCTCTGAATATATGGCACCATTGAGTCAAGGAGCATGCTAGCTTTCAGAAAGGCTCATGTGTCCGTTGAGACTACAGGACAAAGAAATAGTGCAGTGTATTAATTATACTGACTGAAAAGTCGATCAAGCTTAGTGCTCTCTAAAAAATAAGAAAGGTACTTCTGAGTACTTATTTTGAGATATCAACGGATTGAATTTTGAGAAGGTCTAACTGATACTATTCAAACGACTCTCAAATTCTTCTATAAGTATCACCACTTAGAAGCTGAGAAATACACACATGAACTACGCTCATACTTTCATATCAAGCAAGTATTCTCTCAAGCATTCATACTACCATTCTCCAAGCTTACTGTTGCGACTATCAAGCTTGAAGAATCACTAGTAGTTCTAAGTGGCATTAACCTATAACAAGAGTTTATTATTCATGAAAGAGTTGAACTTTCGGATACCATTTCTGAAGCTCATTCTCCAGAACGGATACCAACACTTGGGTCAGAAGGAGAAACCTACCATATAATGAACAAGTATATTAAGTAGTTTAATCTCTTCAAGCTCTCTGAAAACATAGCTGAAAAGTTATAAGAGAAGCTTACATGACAATCATCATATAACCAACACCATCTAGGCGTGGAGTACATGAAGTACTTGGTTTGGAAAATCAAGGAAAAGCTCCAAGGTTATCTTCAGTACAGGTTGTATTTGGCTCGATGAGCTAGGGAAAAACTCAAGGGGAACATTTGATGGGGAACCATTTGTTTGTAGGGATCTTAGAATAGGACTTATTGTAAGGAGAACTTAATTGTCTGTTCTAGTGAATTCCAGGTCTCAGAAAGATCGAAAGGGATTAGTTGGAGGATTACGCCACCTTCAGATACCACTATAAACAGTTGTGTTATTAACTTTTTGTACTTACATTCTAGCATAACACACACACACACACACACATTATTACTGCAAAGCACATTTACGTTTATCTATCGTTTAAAGTCTTCCGCTCTCTGAATCTTCTGGTAGGTTTCTGAAAAAGATTGTTTATCGATGAAAGTTTGAAAAGACTATTAACCCCCTTAGTCTATTCCTTTGTCGTTATCCGGACCAACATTTATTAATTGAGTTTCTATGTTTTTTTTAGCTATCAAATTTGTCAAAAGAAGCAAACCTTGTTTGCGTTACATAATATGTAACTCTCACTGTCATTATTTATATTATTCATATGAGCTTTTTTTTAGTAGATTTTTTTTTTCCGAATTCAAAATTCTCTTTATTACATATATAGCATAGAAACATAGTTTGTGAAAGTGATCTTACGAGACAAGAATAGTTGATCTAGACATGATATGAACCTAATGATTTTGGTTTAGAAACCCATCGAAACCATAATTGTTCATCACCTCCTTCCTTATCATAGCCACGAACTCCATCACTGGTAATAATCCAAACACAGACTCGACACCTTTTAAGGTCTCTGTTGTCAACGTATATATCAAAATCTCCTTTTGTATGTCCCCATGTCATACAACAATAGAATAAGGTGGTTCCCCAAAAGTTTGGTCGGAACCTCCATTCGTAAGATTCACCATTTTGTAGGAGATGATTTCCTAAATCATTGTTCTTGGACTTGCAATGAACGCTAACATTTTGGCCAACTCGGTTGTACACTCGAACAGTTTTTTTATGCGGGATCCAAAGGAACGAAGCAGTTTCAGGAACATGTAATGAAACAAAAAGAATAATCAAGAATAACAAGAGTCGTACATAAATATAAGACACCATGTAGGGGGTTAACTTGTTCCATAGGGACCAAACACAAGATTTATAATTAAGCTCACTACCAAGATGATCACTAATTGTTTAGGAAAAATTAGATTAATAATCAAGAACGTTTTCATAGATGTGTCCACACAAAATGAATGAACTGAACTACATTTTTCCAATTTTAAAAGTAGATGCAAAGTAGTCATATATCAGAGCCTCTAAAAGAAAATTTATTCATAGGACATCTTGAAGCTTTACTTTTTCCAGAAGATAAAATTCAATGGAAAATACTTGAGACATAATGCATATAATTATTTTTATTTTAACCAACATAAGTTTTCTAGCAATGATGAAAACGTATGAGACTTGCGGGTTTTCACAATGTTCATGACTACTTAGTTCTAAATTATGTACTTGTCATCGAAGGGTACGCATGTCACATAATATAAACCAAAACGTAGTTGATAAATCACCCAACGTGCACCATTGCCTGACTCAAGTTCCAACATCATGACTGATAGAAATATCTGTTTAGTATTTTTGATCAATCACCTTATAATTAATCTTGGTATAGAAGGTGACTAGTACTCTTGGTTCACTTGAACATTGTAATAGAGGAAATCACTTAGGATTATTAAGTCTCTGAATGTAATTTTTATTTCAAAGAAGGCCATGAAGAAAGATCCTAGCAATGGTTTTTAATCGTAGATTGAAGACTGAAGGTTGCACAAGGTTTATGAAGACTAGTCTCCTCAGATAAGCTATGAACATATACTATAATGTATAATGTATACATAGCATAATACTAATATCTAAACATATGATATCATTGAGATTTGGAGCATGCGAGCTTTCAGAAAAGTTCTTGTGACCGTTGTGACTAAAGGACAAGAAATATTACAATGCATTTATTACATGGACATAAATATTTGTTGAATGCACAGTCCTTTCTGAAAAATGAGATAGAGACTTCTGAGTCCTAATTTCAAGATATATGAACGGATTGAATTGGAAGTGTGTCCAACGGATACTATTCAAACGACTCTCAAATTCATCTATAAATATCAACAATTAGAAGCTTAGAAATACACACACGAACTACGCTTACAATCTAACTTTCAAGCAAGTATTCTCTCTAGCATTACTACTCTTTTCAAGCTTTTTGTTGCGACCAAAAGCTCAAAAAATCACAAGTAGTTCTAAGTGTCCTAAACCTTTAACAAAATATTGTTATTCGTGAAAGAGCTGAACTGTCGGAAACCCTTTCTGAAGTTCATTCTCCAGAATGAATATCAACTTACGTGGGTCAGTAAAAGAACAACCTACCATACATTAAATAAGTGTATTAAGTAGACTTGTCTCTTTTAAGTTCTCTGAAAACATAACTGAAAAGTTATAGGTGAAGCTTTCCTGATAAACACATTATAACTAACACCATCAAGGCATGGAGTACAAGAAGTACTTGATTTGGGAAATCAAGAAATAACTCGAAGGTTATCTTGAGTACAGAAGTACTTGGCACACGAGCCAGGTAACAACTCAAGGGGAACATTTGGTTAAGGATCTTAGAATATGATTATTGTATGAAGACGAAGTGGATTAAGTACGAGAACTCAATTATTTGTACTACTGAATTTTAGGTATCATAAAGGTCAAAGTGGATTAGTTGGAGAATCACACCACCTCCAAATACCACTTTACTTGCTGGGTTATTTACTTAATTACTCATACTTATCTTTCAGCATTACACATACACACACTTGTTATTGCAAATCACAAACTCATTTATCTATCAGTCTTTCGCTATTTGAATTTAAGTATTAAAAATACCTATAAGTATCTGAGAAACTATGTTTATCGACAAAAGTTTGAAAAGACTATCCACCCCTACCCACCACTAATTTTTTATTTTATCGTTTATAGACTAAGAATGACTTAAACATCACACCCCAATACTCGCATGAGTATAAAAAAGATGACATCAAGAACATGCACAATTTTACGTATAAAACAAATTCATCAAATATATGAAATATAATGACCTATACAATAGAGATTGGCAGTTCTATACGAAAAGGTTTCACTGCTCATAGGAAGAGCTATAGTAAACATAGTATCAATATCAATAATACGAGAAACGAGATGAGAAAAGATGTTTTGATTGGGTTCATCATTCTTCAATGGTTGTGACAACTATGGTTTCTGGATCAGGGTTTTGAAAGTAAGTTTTTCATTGTATAATTATACTAGAATGCACATGTCATACCACGCATGACAAGCTTTTTCTCTTTTTATCATGATTTGTTACTATTTGATATTTAAAGTTCATATGAACCCATTGTTTTTATTTTAAGAATGTAAAAATTCATCCAAAATGGTAAAAATCACAAGACGTTCCATTACCCCGAATATAATTGTCCTTATTTGATTTACTTTCGTATTCTCTTGATCCCAAAAAACTTCATACATTATAGTTAGCATGCAATTCATGTGAAAAGTTAAAATAAGAATAAAATATAAAAAATGTGGGAAAATAATATATTTTTAGTGATAAATTATGTAATTTGAATGTAAATTTGAGATTGTTCATTATTTGTTGGACGTGGATAACTTCCTTGTTATATAATATATGAAGTTTTATGAGACGGTTAAAAATTAACGAATGCATGAAATTCTACGGAGCAAAGGAGCATCTCAATTCTTGAAAATTTGTGTTATGCTTAGAGAAACATAATGCCAAGTAAACGTACATAAAGGCTAAAGAGTAAGAGGAAACAAGTCAAGATGGGAGAAATGAGATGTTATAGGCAGAGCCGCGGAGGAACCCCAGGGCCCAAACCATTATATACCATAATCTTCGCTGCTATGTTTAGTAAGTATAGCTAAAGTACTTCACGAAAGTTTCTCCGCGCGCAACCTTACTCTCGTATATATATACTTTAATACCATTTGAAGGGAAGATGGGTTATGATTTTGAGAGGGCTAATTAAGCATGCGTATGTAGTGGTTAATGGTTGAGAATTTGGGGCATAACATTCCATAAGCGGTGGTGATTAACGGGGAAACATTCGTGTATAACATAGGGCTAAAGTTGTCGTATAACTTGGGCTAAGTGTAAGGTCCGTCAAATTTTCTCGGTTTTTGATATTCGAATAAAATATTAATTTTTATTATTTCATACGAGTAGAAAAATTTCGTAAATAGGTTAGGTCGTATTTCGTATTTTAATGTCGAGAGGATTCGACGTTAAAATAGAAAACTAGTTATACCGAATAAAATAATATTAAATATTATAAAATAAAAATTATTTATTTTATTTTTTCGACGGCTCGAGAATGACTTGATAAATGTCCGGGAAGTGGTTTACCATTTTTTCAGAATTTACGAGTCGTTTAGTAGCCAGAACGAACCAGTTATATATAGTTGCAAAAAGACTAGACTACCCTTAATGACCATTTTCTTCCCTTCATCAGCCAAGGGCATTTCCGACTTTTCGCCATCTTCTTCTTCCCCAAAACACTTGAAAGGGAAGGGAAGAAATTACAGTGCCATTTCCCGATTCCACCGTGGCCACCAAGCTGGAATCGTTCCTCCTTCTCCGTGCCAATCGTCTCCACGGTGTCAAGCTCGTGTGTGTGCCAATCGTGTGTCCACAACGCGCCTCCCCATCGCCCCCTCGTGCCCACCATTTCCCCCTCGAGCCGCCAACACCACACCTTGGCACGTGAAGACGCAGCAAATGAACGGGTAAAACTTGAGCCACGCCAAGAGGACGAGAGTAAGGAATGAATGGGAGAAAATCGATCAACGTGGCTACCCCTCCAGCCACCCGTCGCGCGCCACCACCGCCATAGCCCTATAAATAGCGACGACCTCCCTCATTTCTCCGCACACCATCCTCCATTCTTCCTTCTCTGCTCTCTCTCTGATTTCCCCTCGTTTTCCTCCATTTTTCCCCATTTTCTCCCCTTTTCTGGCAAACTGCCGCCATTTTCCGGCGAGCCACCACCTACCTCCGCCCGGCTCCGGCCAACCCCCGACAAATTGCCGAACGTCCCTAAACCCGGTAGGTCGTTCGTTCGACCAAACTCCGGTAAAATTCTTCGATCGGATTCGATTTAATTCGAATAAAACGAACGAAGAATATATAGTTTAATATTTAATTCGTCGCGTCATCCCGACTCCGTTCGACGTCGTTACGCTGCTCGTCACTCGACGTGCATTTGGTTAGTACCACGTTATTTTATTATTATTTTATTATTAGTTAATGTTCTTTAATAATTAATTATTAATTAAGTCTTAATTAATTTATCATTTGTAAATAATTATCACCGTTAATTAATTACTGTTATTTAATTATCGTAATTAATTACTGCTAACTAAATATCATTAGTTTAATTAATTATTAGTAATTAACAGTAAAAGTTAATCGTTAATTACCGTAGTTAATTAACGTTAAGCTAATTAATAGTTAATTATCGCTAAGCTAATAACGGTTAGTCTTAATTAATTACCATTAAGCTAATCACTATTAGTCTTAATTAATGGTTAATTATCGTTAAATTAATTACGGTTAGTCGTAATTAATTAACCACTGTCAGTCTTAATTAGTAACTACGTATTAGCACTTCTTAATTAGCGAGTAGTTAGCATCGATTGATAGCATAAATAAAATTAATAAAGGATTAGTAATTTTTCCGACTAGTAATGATAATCAAGATACTATTATAATAAATGTCGACTGGCCGTCAACTAGAAGTTAGATATTTTGTAATAAAGTACTGTTGGGAAATGGAATTGGACATACTTCTGGTCTGTAGGGGATTATCAGTTAGAAGGGATAATGAGTAGTTATTGAAATGTCGGAGATACCAACGTATCAAATTAACCGGATAAATGACATAACTAAGAGACAGAGTAAGTAACAGAATAAGATATTATTAAACTATCAGGTACTTAAACAGTATTATTATCTGTTATCAGGACTTACAGAAGCTCCTGAGGTACCGGATAACAACAGTGAGTGACTACTGGCTTTCGGCATCCGCCCTGGGAAAAGCTATTCTCTTTCAATAACTTCCTGTTCCAGTACTCGTTTCTACTCCCTTGCTTGCTTGTTTGATTCTGACTTTGTCCAGTACTCGTTTCTTCTGTACCCGTTCTGGTCTATATACGTGTCTGCCTAAATGTACTTGTTTATCTGTCTAATGTTACTTCCGCTACACGAGGACATCCTGGCTAACCCGACCTGAGTACTAATTGCGACTGTCTAGTTAATAGTGAATCGGTTGAATCTTAAATTCTGAACGTATCGTGATTCTGACGTGATATCATGCTATTCCTGTTATCCCGTGAAACTGCAT
>JAYMSP010002590.1:0-23394 GCA_036897095.1 Plantago elongata
TATATTTGGATCTAAAGACAAGCAACTTTGTAATGACTTTGCTGATCTCATGAAAAGCAAATTTGAGATGAGTATGATAGGAGAATTGAATTATTTCCTAGGATTGCAAGTCAAGCAACTCAATGATGGAATATTCATTAGTCAAACAAAGTATGCAAAAGATATGCTCAACAAGTTTAATCTTATGGTTTCTAAAAAGAATGCCAAGATACCCGTGAGCATAGGAACCAAAATGACATATACTGAATCTGATAAGAGTGTTGAAGAACATAAGTATAGGAAGTTGATAGGTTTACTACTATACCTTACTACAAGCAGACCTGATATTCAATATGTAGTTGGTGTGTGTGCTAGATTTTAAACAAATCCTATGCAGTCACATTACAACATTGCTATGAAAATATTAAGGTATGTCAAAGATACTGTAGAAGTTGGACTGTGGTATCCTAAATAAAGTAGATTGATTTTAGTTGGCCATTTTGATGCTGATTATGCTGGATCAATGCTTGATAGGAAAAGTACTTCCGGAACTTGTCAGTTTTTGGGAACTAGATTTATCTCATGGTTTTGCAAGAAGCAAAACTCAATTGCTACTTCTATCACAGAAGCTGAATATATTGCTGATGGTTGTTGTGCTACTCAAATTTTATGGATACAACTACTTAGAGACTATGTCCTTAATGAAGATAAAACTCCCATTTTATGTGACAACAAAAGTGCTATTGCGATCACTCAAAATCCAAAGTTCCATGCTAGAACTAAGTACATTGATGTTAGACACCACTTCATCAGAGACCATGTTGAAAAAGGCAATATAGAGATTCTAAAGGTTGGCAATGAAGATCAACTTGTTGATATCTTCACTAAGCCACTCCAGGAAAGCAGGTTCTTAACCTTAAGATATTATCTTGGGTTATAGGAGATACCTCAGAAATTCTAAGTCTCTAAAAGAGTTGGAAAGGAATAGAGAAAAGGAAGGACAAGTTTCTAAAACGGGTATTCAGAAAGCCTATCTGATAAGTAGGATGTCAAGGTTTCTAAGACTTATAATTCAGAATGTCTTATGTCTTCTGAAAAGGTAGATCCAGAAAGACATGTTGGTATATAATCCATAAGTATATTATATTTAGTATTCGAAATACTATGGACATGTCATATATCCAATGGAAATTTCTGATACGGGAATTCAGAAAATCATTTAAGACACGAAGTATGTGAAAACCAGATAGTGCAACAATGTACATATTTCTGAAAGTCAAATGTCAGGGTTTTTGTGTTATTTACCATTTATATGATAAGTAACATAATACAAGACCTACTTTCTAAAATGATAAGTACAAAGGTTTTCTGGTCTTTCATACTAATAGTGACTTATGGATATATCTTGCAAAAATTCATTAACTGGATACAGGAACATTTGTTGAATGATGGGATTATATTCTCGGCAAGAAATGCCTGCTAAGAAAACAGTCATGACCCACGATGCATTTAATGTAAAGTGGAAATTTATACCACGCCGATGCAATGTACACAGTTACACATACAGATTTCTATACGTATGATGTATCTATGTATTTTATCTTGCTATACTTGCTATATATAAAGGATTCTAGTAAGAGACAAACACTTTTACCAAATCCGAAATTTTACCTTGCATGAAAATAGCAAAAACTCTCTAAGTTTTCTACTAATCTTTCTGCTAAACTTCTGAGTATTGCTTAGTCTTCTGAAAAGATAGATTAACATACTCGAATTTAAGCACTCTTTTTCTAATCCTACCCAGAAACTCTATATAAGAGATGTCACCCAGAAAGACCTCATCCAAGAACCCAGTTGCAACCGCTTATTATGCTGAAAAGCAAGGAGAAGAGAGGGTTTTGCAGGTGTTGACCAAACGCTTATTGGGTAATTTCAACCCAGAAGAATGGACTTCGAACCTCAGAATGAATTGGGGAGCGCACATGGTGGAGCAGTACATGAACGTGGCTATCTCCCCCACTCCTGACAGGAACTTGGTTGTGAAGATGCTATCCAAGGCACACATCGAGAAATTCCGTTGTGCCGCCCCTTCTGGATTATCTCCAGTCGATGTCTTGGAGTTTTATAACTCTTCCCTAGTCTATACCAAGATAGTGAACGATGTTGAAGAAACGTTCATTCTATCGAAGGTTCAAGGTGTAGAAATACATCTTTATTGTGATGCTTTTTGCAAAATCTTCCATCTCAGAAACCGTGGGACTAAATGGGAGATCAACACAAGGAACAAAGATTTGAATTCTATAGTTAGAATACTGTATGAAGAGGCTGCAAATGACAAGATAGAGGACTGCCCCTCATCTTTCATGTTGGAAGACATCAGGACCAGACACCTATTTGAGCACTAGAACGTGCTTGCTAGCATTCTACATAGATTCTTGGACAGAAACATGGGTGGCATTGACCAGATAAGCCTGGAGAGGTGGGTGATAATGTCCATTCTTCAGAAGGAACTGACGAACAGAGACAACCTCTTCAATTGGGGGAAGTATTTGTTCATGAAGTTTGTGAACAGGGTCAATGAGTTTGAGCCCAAAATCGTTAAAGGCCGTGCAGACACCAAGTCTAACATGCACTATGGTCAAAAAATTTGCTACATTTTAGAGCTATGTGGAGTTTCCCTCAGAGAGCACAAAGAAATCTCAGTGACCTACTCTATGTACAGACATGCATATGAGGATGCATTGAAGCAAGAAGCCAAGGATGAGTTGGTTGCTCTGAGCGAAGGAGTACCTGCAGAAGAGGTACATGGTGAGGTCCACATTGCATAGAAACCAAGGACAAATAAACCTAGGTCAAGGAAGAGGATTCAGCTTATCATTGATGACACTCCTCAATCAGAAAGGGCAACTCAGGAAGTTGAAGCTCAGAGACCCCTTCAAACTCAAAAGGACTCCAATTTTGAAAGGAGATCCTTGAGTTTAGGTAAAATGCCAGAGGTATCCACAAGTGAGCACAACTTAATTGATGAATCAGTCTCAGGCATTGACTTAGAGTCTGGTGATGATATGCCACTTTAACATGTTCTTAAAAGATCAAGGAAGGAAACTCATGGTGGAGCCTCTAGCTCAGCTTCACTGCCTCAGAAAGCTAAGGTTGCAGAGGATGCAATCCCAAAAGAGGTAGTAGAAGATGTCACACACCAACAGGCAGAAGAAGGATTGGTGAATGATAACAGATTGATGGAAGATACTGATATTGCTTCCACAATCCAGTTGCCAGCAAACTTTATTGCTGAAGAAATTCTTGTATCTGCGCAGGTTCTTCAAACATCTGAAACGGGAATTCAGAATGTTCAAGCAGAGGAAAGGTTCGACGTACTAGAAACTTCAAGCCATGGAATGAAATCCAATGTTCCAGAAGATTCACAAGTAGCAAAAAATGTTTTGTATCTAACTTGTTAAACATTTTCAATGATTAACTTATTACTCATAAGCTTCATTTGTTACAGGCTTTCATGGAGACCTCAGAGCAGGGGGAAGGCACTGCACCACCTCTATGGTTGGAGAAGAGGTTCTTTTAACCTCCAATGTACAAGAAACGCAGCCTGATGTTCAGGTAATAAATTGTCTCTGAAAAGAAACAATTTCATTCTAAGATAATTCTTGTATATGTCTAACTCCAATGTATCTGAACAGGCAACAACTGAGATAGAAGCTGAAGTAGTGGAAACACTACAAGTCTAAGAAAATATAGAGTTTGCAAAGCCTTCTGGAGAGATTGTTCCTGAGCCTTCTGTAGCGGAGGTATGTAAAACAGGAACATTAACTTTCTGAAATTCTTGAACACTTTCAAACTTCTTAATCAAACTTCTTCTTGGAATAGGTTTCTACTTAATAAAAGGCCGCTGAGGAAAATCTGGAAACCTTCGCAACACTTATGGAGATAGACCATGCAGCAATTGCCAAGTCTCCAGAAAGGATGCCAGAAGCTGCTCAGGTTTCTGAAAGAGTAGTCTCTAAGCTTCCTACCTTGGAAGTAAGTGAATTTGCAAAAACTCTTATCTTTCACACCTTTCTGTAACCAAATCTCTAAAGTTTGATTTTTGTTCTCAAGCTCAAATAGATAGAATGGTTCAAGAGGATGCATCCACTCCTCTAGTCAAGGTGTCTGAAGCACCGATTGCTACAGAAGTACAAGTTGATGAGCCTTGTGTAGACACACATGTATGCTCATAAACTTAAACTTCTCATAAGCTCAGATAACCACAAGTTAGTTTGAATAAAACTAACTTGAAACAATTTCTTTCAAGCTCAAGTGTTACCAGTAATTGACATGGAAGCTCCACTCAATTTGAAGAAAGTCTTTCAGACAATCAACCTGAATCAACATGTCAAATATTTTAAGCAATGACAAAAGCTCAAAAAAGTTGATCTTACAGAGCTTGCCAAGGTGATTGACAATCCATAGAGGAGAGCACGAGCTTTTGATCTGGAGAACTATATACATAATTCATTCCCAGAGTTCTCTTTCACCAAATGATGGATGAAAACTTTGCTTATTCTCTTAATAAGAAGCTGATGAACGCCTTCAATGATATTGATGAAGCGACCAAGCGGGAAATGGCACTAAATCCTCTGCTGCCCCAGAAGCTCAAAGTATATTATTCTAAGCAGGAGGAAGTCAATGGGCAGCGGATTACATTTCCTGAGATAATTAACTTGGTATCCGATGAAGAGGAGGAATATGACGAGAATGATGTAGAAGAATCCTTTGAGGATCGTTCAGAAAGAGGTGATGGTGATTACAATGACCATTCTGATGATAATAATGATGGTCCACAAGGGACAGGTGGAATGGCAGCAGAACAGGTACTCCAACTACTGAGGACTCTACTTAGTGGTATCCACCAACATCAAATTAATCACCACCTCCAGCTAATCAAGATGGTCAATCCCAACAAGAGCAGGAACAAGATCAACAAGCCGATCCCTTTGAAGACATAAAGGTTGTTGATTCAAGAGTTGCAAAACTCAGAAAGATGTTGGAAGAAGAGACCAAGCTCAGTCAGGAGTATCAAACTCTGAATGATGCTAAACAAGCCCAATTATTGATGATTGAGGCAGAAATTGTCAAGGAAAGAGCATTCCTTGAAGAGAAGCTACAACTGAAGAAATATATCGAAGTCGCAGCTGCAGAGTTGGACGCTCTGGTGATCGAAGATAATGAGCACGATGCTAAGGCTGCATCAGATAGACCAACTAAGCTATCTTCTCAGAAAGCCAGCACCAAAGGGAAAGAGAAAATGGATGATGAGCCTGCTCACAATGAATCGATTATATTGAACACTGATAATTATGAATAAATACAAGGTATGGCACCAAAAGAGAACGAGATGCATGTATCTCATCTGAAGAGATCGCTTCTTGCTCCACATATCTTCTCATCTCTAGCCACAACTTCCAGAGATAGAAAATTCCTCTGAAGGAATACAATGTTTCAAGTACTCAGAAATGAATTGGTTGCTGAAGATTTCCAGGTACTTGAATTTGTACCTACAAACCTTAAGCCAGTTGCTAAGCTCCTACTACATAGAGCCACTAGCATAGCTTTGTCTCAGAAAGACTTAGGCATGGTTAATGATGAAGAATGCAACAATGCCAACAGAGCACTTGATGAACCCCAATTTTCTATCCTGAAGGCAGAGTTTATCTTATGTCCAGTAGAAGAGCTAAACCAAAAGGAGCAGTTACTCCTTAAAGAGAATCCAGAGCTCAGAAACGAAGTTCAGAAGCTAGTCCAAGTGCACAACAACCTACATCAGAACTTTGATTTTCTGTCTCATTCTTATGTCAGTTTGAATCAGTTACTCATGACTACGGGGGAAGAGAGAACTACCTAGAAAGGTAGAGGATGGAAGAGAAAACAAGTCCCCTCCACAATTCAAGTTCCATAGCAGGACATGCCTTCAATTCTACTAATGAAGAGACCAGATCGCGGATGGCACTTAATCCCACTTTGCCCCAAACACTCAAAGTTTATCCCTCTGAACAAGAGGAAGTAAACGGGCAGAGGATTACACTTTCCACTATCATCAACTTGCTTTTGGATGAAGAGCAAGACACTGATGAGAACGATGAAGATTCCTCTCCTGAACATCCAGAAGGCGGTGACCACAACAATGCTTCTGATGAAGAAGATGATGATAGTCCTTCACCACGGACTGGTGGAATAGCACAAGGAAATGCCGGAACAGGGACTCCACCTGCTTAAGACTCCACTCAGAGAGACCCACCATCATCACAAATATCTCCACCTCCAACTGATCAATGTGGAAGCCCCACTTGATCTACTAAATATTTTTCAGACAATAACCATGAAATGTCATGTTAAATGCTTTAGGCAATGGAAAAAGCTCAAAAAGGTTGACCTAATGGAGCTTGCCAAGGTGATTGACCACAAAGAAAGAAGGGCTAAAGCCTTTGATCTGGAGAATTACGTTCATGCAATGTTTCATGTTGAGGATTACTCTCACTATATGTTGATACATGACGATTTCACATATGATGTTCGGAAAAAGCCGATGGATGCCTTCAATGCTACTAATGAAGAGACCAGAAGGTAGATGACACTTAATCCCACTTTGCCCCAAACACTCGGAGTTTATCCCTCTGAACAAGAGGAAGTAAACGGGTAGAGGATTACACTTCCCACTTTCATCAACTTGGTTTTGGATGAAGAGGAAGACACTGATGAGAACGATGAAGATTCCTGTCCTGAACATCTAGAAGGCGGTGATCAGAACAATGCTTTTGATGATGAAGATGATGATAGTCCTTCACCAGGGATTCGTGGAATGGCACAAGGAAATGTTGGAACAGAGACTCCACCTGCTCAAGACTCCACTCAGAGAGACCCATCATCATCACATAAATCACCACCTCCAGCTGACCAAAAAAACCAACAAAACTCAAAAGATCAAAATCAACAAGCCGACCCATCTGAAGAACTTCAGGCTGTTGAATCCAGAGTCACAAGACTCAAGGAATTGTTGGAATAAGAACGTAATCTCAGTCAAGAGTATTAATCTCAGGTTGAAGCTAAGGAATCCTAATTGTTGATAATTGCAGTAGAAAATTCCAAGGACAAGATGAGAAGCAACAATTGAAAAGAGATATCGATGCCACATCTGCAAAGTTGGACGCTCTGGTGACAGACGATACAGAGCATGATGCTAAGGCTGCATCGGATAGACCTAACATTCCATCATCCCAGAAAGAAAGCACCATAGGTAAAGGTAAAATGATTGCAGAACTCGACTACAATGATCAGAACGATCACATCCTTGTGAGCACTGATGATGATGATGATGAGACACATAACATGGCTCCATTAGAGGATGCAATTCTTCTCTCCCATTACAAAAGAGAATTTCTTGCTCCACACATCTTCTCATCACCAACTATTACTTCCAGAGATGGCAAATTTCTTGGACAATGTACTGTGCTTGCTAACTGCTATCGGAGCTAGTTGCTGAAGATTCCCAGGTACTTTCATCTGTACCATCTGACCTGAAGTCGATAGCTAAGCTCTTACTTCACAGTGCCACTAGCATTGCATTGTCTCAGAAATATCTAGGCAACAACGCAAATAAGTCGCTTAAGGAAGCATACTATGCTTCTCAGAAAGCAGAGGCTATCTACCGTCCACTAGAAGAGCTGAACCAAAGGGGCAGGCACTCCTTAGAGAAAATCAGGAGCTCAGGAATGAAGTCCAGAAGCTTGTCCAAGTTTACAACAATCTAGAGAAGAAATTTGAGTCGCTTTCTCATTCTTACGTAAGTTTGAGTTAGTCACTCATGACTATGGGGGAAGAGAATCAACCTGCCTAGAGAGGTAGAGGATGGATGATAAAATAATTACCTCCCTCAGCAAGTCAAGTTTCGAAAAAGGACACACCTTCTGAAGAACTCGTGGTTTCAGAAACCAGAGTTAGAACATCAACGAGGCTTAAAAGTATGATAACTCAGGGTTCCATGGCCCAAGGAGATAAGCCTTCTGTAGAAAAACAAGAAGAATAAAAGAAGAAGGAGAAATCCAAGGTCAAGAACCCTGTATTTCTCCAATAACAAACTTTAATGATGATGAGACTGACATAGATGAGCATCCACTTCACAAGAGAAGGAAAGTGGATAGCGTACATGAACCACCACTGACTGCTAATCCAATCACTGCCAGAACTACTTCTGGAAATACCAAGTCGATCCAAGGTGGATCTTCCAGCACAACCCCTATAAAGCAAGTAAAATTGGAGAAAGGTCTGAACAGAAAGAGGCGCAGGGACTTACAATTTGATAGAGTTCAAGAGAAAGAACAAGAAAGACCAGTTGCTGCCCATATCGAGTATGTCAAGACTAATGACAACAAATCAGCCTATAGATGCATACATCTTCAGAATGGCTACTAGATAATTGAGCTACAACATGTGCTACTTAACAAGAAGTTTCCAAAACCTATCTACAATCAAATGATGGCATTGAGAACCAACAAGCCTACACTGCTAAATCCAACAAATACTCGCAAGTGGCTTGATTTTGAGGTTTATGTTAGGACTGAGGCTATGAAAAACCCAATGGATTTTATCTGTCCTTATTCCAAGCGTGATGAGATACACAAGACCAAGAAATTGGATGGTAATCTCAGCAGACATAATAGACTAGGAGTTGAATCTTTGAGTTATTTACATGAAAAAGGAACAATACCTGGATGACATTGTATACTTGGAAGAGATTTACAAGTATCATCAGTTGTCATTGCTGAAGGTAAACCATGCATGGGTATGGGGTAAATACCTTTGGGTCAAGAGCTTTGTCAAAACTAACAAAGACCCTGCCAAAACTTACAAGGAAGTTTGTGATCTAGCCAAAAAGACAGAGCTTTCTGTCAGAAGGTTACTTTATGAATATGCTGAAGACTAGAGGAGGGTTGACACCCATTGATCCAGAAAGGTGCTGAAGAACTTGAGGTTTCTGAACCTAAGTTATTTTTGAAGACATAAAGACTAGTTTAATAGGATGTTTACTTGGAGCTTGGTTTCTCCTGTTGTCCAAATTTACTTAGTATTTTTTTGTAAATACTTTACTGAATTGATCTTTATTGTTCAATTAATTGTAAAAAGTTATCTTGTGATGTATGTTCTTTATGATGATCATACTCTCAGAAACCTTCTATAAAAGATGACTTGTCAACAAAGATCACTCCTTGTGATTTTGTTGATGTTTACTTTCTGCACTTAATTTTTCTGATTGAATATCATTTGAAATGATTAAGTGGTGGATTGTTTTCACTTCCATGTTTGTAATAGGACTTTAAGATAATCATGATTGACATATCAAAAAGGGGAAATTTTGTTAGGAATATCTGTTAGTATTTTTGATCAATCACCATATGACTTATCTTTAATACATAAAGGTGACTAGCACTCTTAGTTCACTTGAACATTGTAAAAGAGAAAATCACTTAGTATGTTAGTCTAGTTAAAAATGTATTACGATTATTAGGTCTCTGAATGTAATTTTATATTTCGAGAAGGCCATGAAGAAGGATCCTAGCAATTGATTTTAATCGAAGATTTGAGGACTGAAAATTGCACAAGTTTGATGAAGATATAAGTGTTAGTCTCCTCAGATAGACTATGTTCAGAAATCACATTGTATAGTGCAAATATTGCACATAACATGTCTCTGAACATATGACATCATCGAGTCAAGGAACAGGCTAGCTTTTAGAAAGGCTCATGTGTCCGTGAGACTACATGACAAGAAATAGTGTAGTGCATTAATTACACCGGCTGAAAAGTCGATCAATGCATAGTCCTCTATGAAAAATGAGAAAGGGACTTCTTAGTACTTATTTCGAGATATCAACAGATTTAATTTTGAGAAGGTCTTATGGATACTATTCAATCGACTCTCAAATTCATCTATTAATATCAAAACTTATAAACTAAGAAATAAACACACGAACTACGCTCATACTTACATATCAATCAAGTATTCTCTCAAGCATTCATACTACCATTCTCCAAGCTAACTGTTGTGACTAACAAGCTCAAAGAATCACTAGAGTTCTAAGTGCCCCGAACCTATAACAAGAGATTGTTATTCACGAAAGAGTTGAACTTTTAGATACCCTTTCTGAAGCTCATTCTCCAGAATGGATACCAATAACTTGGGTCAGAAAGGAGAACCTACCATATACTGAATAAGTATATTTAATAGTGTAATCTCTTCAAGCTCTCTGAAAAGATAGCTGAAAAGTTATAAGAGAAGCTTACATGACAATCAACTTATAACCGACACCATCAAGGCGTGGAGTACATGAAGTACTTGGTTTGGGAAATTAAGGAAAAGCTCCAAAGTTTTCTTGAGTACATGAAGTACTTGGCTCTAGGAGCTAGGGAATAACTCAGGGGAAACATTTGGTTGGGAACCATTTGCTGTAGGGATCTTAGAATATTGTAAGGTGAATTCAATTGTTTGTTCTAGTGAATTCCAGGTCTCAGAAAGGCCGAAAGGATTAGTTGGAGGATTACGCCACCTCCAATACCACTATAAACTGATGTGATATTTACTTTATTGTACTTACTTTTCAACATTACACACACACACGAATTATTACTGCTAAGCACAATTACGTTTATCTATCGCTTAAAGTCTTCCGCTCTCTGAATTTAAGTATCAGATACCTCCCAGTTTCTGAGAAATACTGTTTATCGACGAAAATTTGGAAAGACTATTCACTCCCCCACCTCTAGTCTTTTCAGTTGTTGTTATCTGGACCAACATAAGGGGTATCAGAAGAGATACAGGTTGAGGTCCAAATTACTAAGAAACCTAGAACCAACAAACCTAGGGCAAGGAAGAGGACGCAGGTTGTCCTTGATGACACTCCTCAACTAGATAGGGCAATACAAGATGTTGAAGCCCAAAGACCCCTTCCAGTCCAGAAGGACTCCAGCTCAGATAGGAGATCCTTGAGCTTATGTAAGATGCCAGAGCTATCTGTGAATGAGCTCAATCAAATCGATGAGTCTGTCCCAGACATTGATATGGACTCCGAGGATGATCTACCACTTCAAATGGTACTCAAGACATCACAGATAGAGACTAATGGTTGAGCCTCTAGCTCAGCTTCTTTTACCCAGAAAGCTAAGGTTACAGAAGATGCAATCCCAGAAAGGTCAGTCGAAGATGTCACACCCCAACAGGCAGAAGAAGGCTTGGCGGTGGATGACAGAATGATGGAAGATTCTAATGTTGCTTCCACATTAAAGTTGCCAGTAGACTTGATTGTTGAAGAAAATCCTGCACCTGAGCAGGTTCCTCAACCTTCTGAGACGGTAACTCATAATGTTCAAACAGAGGAAAGGTCCGAAGTACCAGAAACTTCAAGCCATGATTTGGAAGCCACAGTGCCTGAAGATACACATGTAACAAGATTAGTCTATATCTAACTTGTGAAACATTTGAATAAATGTTAAACTAGATACTCATAAACTTCCTTTGTTACAGGCTTTCATGGAGACATCACATCAAGGGGAAGAAATTTTGCCTACCCCTCTGAATGAAGAAGAGGTTCCTTCAACCTCAACAACACAAGAACAAAAGACTATGAAACAGGTAGTCAATTGTCTCTGAAAAAACAATTTTGTACTTAATCAAAAATTCTTGTGTTTTTAACTTCATAATTGTCTCTATAAAGGCTCCAACTGAGAAAGTAGTCAGAGTGCACAAGCTCAAGAGATTCTAGAGGTTGAAAAACCTTGTGAAGAAATCGTTTCTTAGCCTTCCGTTGTGGAGGTATGTAAAATAAGAATCATTCTCTTTATGAATAACTTGCAAAATTCAACTTGCTTAATCAAATACTTTGCTTCATCGAATAGGTTCATTCTGAAGAAAAGTTGACTGAGGACAATGTTGCGACATCCACAACATTGACGGAAATAGACACAGCCTCTTTGGCTAAGTCTCTAGAAAAGTTGCCAGAAAGTACTCAAGTTTCTGAAAGAATTGATTATGAGCTTCCTAACTTGAAAGTATGTGAAACTCTCAGAAACATATCTTTCCAACACCTTTCTGTAGAATATTTCTAAGCTTTATGATTGATTTTTATTCTCATGCTCGAGAAGAAAGATTGGTTAAAGAGGAAGCAGCCACTCCTCTGACCACGGTATCTGAAGCACAGGTTGCTCCAAAGGTCCAAGTAAATGAGCCTACTGTGGATACATATGTATGCTAAGAAACACTTAGACTTCTTTGATTCCTAGATAACCACAAGTATTTTGAACAAAACTAACATGAAATCTTTATTTAAAGCTCTAGAGATACCACCAAGGACCAACAAACCTAGGGCAAGGAAGAGGACGTAGGTTGTCATTGATAACACTCCTCAACCAAAAAGGGCAACAAAAGATGTTGATGCCCAACCACCCCTTCCGGTCAAGAAGGACTCCAGCTCAAATAGAAGATCCTTGAGCTTATGCAAGATGCCAGAACTATCTGTGAATGAGCTCAATCAAATCGATAAGTCTGTCCTAGAAATTGATATGGACTCTGAGCATGATCTACCACTTCAATTGGTACTTAAGAGTTCACGGATAAAGACTCATAGTGGAGCCTCTAGCTCAGTCTCTATAACCCAGAAAGCTAAGGTTGCAGTAGATGCCATCCTAGAGAGGTCAGTTGAAGATGTCACACCCTAACGGGCAGATTAAGGCTTGGCGGTGGATAACAGAATGATGAAAGATTCTAACATATTCCAAATTCAAGTTGCCAGCAGACTTGATTGCTGAAGAAATTCCTGCACCTGAGCAGGTTCCTCAACCTTCTGAGACGGGAACTCAGAATGTTCAAACAGAGGAAAGGTCTGAAGTACCAGAAACTTTAAGCCATGATTTGAAAGACACAGTGCCTGAAGATCCACAGGTAACAAGAGTAGTCTATATCTAAGTTGTGAAACATTTGAATAAATGTTAAACTAGTTACTCATAAACTTCCTTTGTTACATGCTTTCATGTAGACATCACAGCAGGGGGAAGAAATTTTGCCTACCCATCTAAATGAAGAAGAGGTTCCTTCAACTTCAGCAACACAAGAAGAAAAGACTGTCAAATAGGTAGTCAATTGTCTCTGAAAGAAACAATTTTGTACTTAATCAAAAATTCTTGTGTCTCTAACTTCATAATTGTCTCTATACAGGCTCTAACTAAGAAAGTAGTCGAAGTGATGGAAACACCACATGCTCATTAGATTCCAGAGGTTGAAAAACCTTATGAAGAAATCATTTCTGAGCCTTCCGTTGTGGAGGTATGTAAAATAAGAATCATTCTCTTTATGAATAACTTGTAAAAATGAACTTGCTTAATCAAATACTTTGCTTCTTCGAATAGGTTCATTCTGAAGAAAAGATGACTGAGGACAATGTTGCGACCTCCACAACACCTATGGAAATAGACACATCATCTTGGGCTAGGTCTCTAAAAAAGTTGCCAGAAAGTACTCAATTTTCTGAGAGAATTGATTTTGAGCTTCCTAACTTAAAAGTAAGTGAAACTCTCAGAAACATATCTTTCCAACAACTTTTTGTAGAATATTTCTAAGCATTATGATTGATTTTTGTTCTCAGTCTCGAGAAGAAAGATTTGTTGAAGAGGAAGCAGCCACTCCTCTGACCACGGTATCTCTTGCACATGTGGCTCTAGAGGTCCAAGTAAATGAGCCTAGTGTGGATACACATGTATGCTCAAAAACACTTAGACTTCTTTGATTCCCAGATAACCACAAGTAAGTTTGAACAAAACTAACTTGAAATCATTCTTTCAGGCTTTAGAGATACCACCAAGGACCAACAAACCTTGGGCAAGGAAGAGGACGTAGGTTGTCATTGATGACTCTCCTCAATCAGAAAGGGCAACACAAGATGTTGAAGCCCAACGACCCCTTCTGGTCAAGAAGTACTCCAGCTCAGATAAGAGATCCTTGAGCTTAGGCAAGATGCCAGAGCTATATGTGAATGAGCTCAATTAAATCGATGAGTCTGTCCCAGACATCGTTATGGACTCCGAGGATGATCTACCACTTCAAATGGTACTCAAGAGATCACAAATAGAGACTCATGGTGGACCCTCTAGCTCAGCTTCTCTGACCTAGAAAGCTAAGGTTGTAGAAGATGAAATCCCAGAGAGGTCAGTTGAAGAAGTCACACCCCAACAGGCAGAAGAAGGCTTTGTGGTGGATGACAGAATGATGGAAAATTCTGACGTTGCTTCCACATTCAAGTTACCAACAGACTTGATTGCTGAAGAAATTCCTGCATCTGAGCAGGTTCCTCAACCTTCTAAAACGGTAACTCAGATTGTTCAAACAGAGGAAATGTCCAAAGTACCACAAACTTCAAGCCATGATTTGAAAGCCACAGTGCGTGAAGATACACAGGTAACAAAAGTAGTCTATATCTAACTTAAGAAACATTTGAATAAATTTTAAATTAGTTACTCATAAACTTCCTTTGTTACTAGCTTTCATGGAGACATCACAGCAGGGGGAAGAAATTTTACCTACCCCGTTGAATAAAGAAGAGGTTACTTCAACCTCAGCAACACAAGAACAAAAGCCTTTGTTACAGGTAGTCAATTGTCTCCGAAAAGAAACAATTTTGTACTTAATCAAAAATATTTTGTTTCTAACTTCATAATTGTCTTTATACGGGCTCCAACTGAAGAAGTAGTTGAAGTGGTGGAAACACCACAAGCTCAAGAGATTCCAAAGGTTGAAAAACCTCTTGAAAAAATTGTTTCTAAGCCTTTAGTTGTGGAGGTATGTAAAATAAGAATCATTCTCTTTATGAATAACTTTTAAAAATCAACTTGCTTAATCAAATACTTTGCTTCTTCGAATAGGTTCATTCTGAAAAAAAGGTGACTGAGGACAATGTTGCGACCTCCACAACACATATGGAAATAGACGCAGCCTCTTTGGCTAGGTCTCCAGAAATGTTGCCAGAAACTACTCATGTTTATGTGAGAATTGATTTTGAGCTTCGTAACTAAAAAGTAAGTGAAACTCTCATAAATATATCTTTCCAACACCTTTGTGTAGAATATTTCTAAGCATTACGATTGATTTTTGTTCTCAGGCTCGAGAAGAAAGATTGGTTGAAGAGGAAGCAACCACTCATCTTACCACGGTATCTGAAGCACAGGTTTCTCCAGAGGTCCAAGTAAATGAGCCTAGTGTGGATATACTTGTATGCTCAGAAACACTTAGACTTCTTTGATTCCCAAATAACCACAAGTAAGTTTGAACAAAACGAACTTGAAATCTTTCTTTCAGGCTCTAGGGATACCACAAAGGACCAATAAACCTAGGGCAAGGAAGAGACATAGGCTTTCATTGATGAATCTCCTCAACCAGAAAGGCCAACACAAGATAGACGCAGCCTCTTTGGCTGGGTCTCCAGAAATGTTGCCAGAAACTACTCATGTTTCTGTGAGAATTGATTTTAAGCTTCCTAACTTAAAAGTAAGTGAAACTCTCAGAAATATATCTTTCCAACACCTTTGTGTAGAATATTTCTAAGCATTATGATTGATTTTTGTTCTCAGGCTCGAGAAGAAAGATTGGTTGAAGAGGAAGCAGCCACTCATCTGACCACGATATTTGAAGCACAGGTTTCTCCAGAGGTCCAAGTAAATGAGCCTAGTGTGGATACACATGTATGCTCAGAAACACTTAGACTTCTTTGATTCCCAAATAACCACAAGTAAGTTTGAACAAAACTAACTTGAAATCTTTCTTTCAGGCTCTAGAGATACCACAAAGGACCAACAAACCTATAGCAATGAAGAGACATAGGCTTTCATTGATGAAACTCCTCAACCAGAAAGGTCAACACAAGATGTTGAAGCCCAACGACCCCTTCCGGTCCAGAAGGACTCCTACTCAGATAAGAGATCCTTGAGCTTAGGAAAGATGTCAGTGCTATCTGTGAATGAGCTCAATTAAATCGATGAGTCTGTCCCAGACATAGATATGGACTCCGAGGATGATCTACCACTTCAAATGGTACTCAAGAAATCACGGATAGAGACTCATGGTGGAGCCTCTAGCTCAGCTTCTCGGACTTAAAAAGCTAAGGTTGTTGAAGATGCAATCCTAGAGAGGTCAGCTGAAGATGTCACACCCCAACAGGCAGAAGAAGGCTTGGTGGTGGATGAAAGAATGATGGAAGATTCTGACGTTGCTTCCACTTCAAGTTGCCAGCAGACTTGATTGCTATAGAAATTCCTGCACCTGAGCAGGTTCCTCAAACTTCTGAGACGGGAACTTAGAATGTTCAAATAGAGGAAAGGTCCGAAGTACCAGAAACTTCAAGCCATGATTTGAAAGCCACAGTGCCCGAAGATACATAGGTAACAAGAGTAGTCTATATCTAATTTGTGAAACGTTTGAATAAATGTTAAACTAGTTACTCATAAATTTCCTTTGTTACAGGATTTCATGGAAACATCACAGTAGGGGGAAGAAATTTTACCTACCCATCTGAATGAAGAAGAGGTTCCTTCAACCTCAACAACATAAGAACAAAAGACTGTGAAACATGTAGTCAATTGTCTCTGAAAAAAATAATTTTGTACTTAATCAAAAAATCTTGTGTTTCTAACTTCATAATTGTCTCTATAAAGGCTCCAATTGAGAAAGTGCTTGAAGTGGTGGTAACACCACAAGCTCAAGAGATTCCAGAGGTTGAAAAACGTAATGAAGAAATCGTTTCTGAGCCTTCCGTTGTGGAGGTATGTAAAATAAGAATCATTCTCATTATGAATAACTTTCAAAAATCAACTTGCTTAATCAAATAATTTGCTTCTTCAAATAGGTTCATTCTGAAGAAAAGATGAGTGAGGACAATATTGCAACCTCCACTACACCTATGGATATAGACACATCCTCTTAGGCTAGGTCTCCAGAAAAGTTGCCAGAAACTCCACAATTTTCTGAGAGAATTGATTTTGAGCTTCCTAACTTGAAAGTAAGTGAAACTCTCAGAAACATATCTTTCCAACACCTTTCTGTAGAATATTTCTAAGCATTATGATTGATTTTTTTTCTCAGACCCGAGAAGAAAGATTGGTTGAAGAGGAGTAGCCAATCCTGACTACGGTACCTTAAGCACAGGTTGCTCCAGAAGTCCAAGTAAATGAGCCTAGTGTGGATACACATGTATGATCAGAAACACATAGATTTCTTTCATTCGTTGATAACCTCAAGTAAGTTTGAACAAAACTAACATGAAATCATTCTTTCAGGCTCTAGAGATACCACCAAGGACCAACAAACAAAGGGCAAGGAAGAGGATGTAAGTTGTTATTGATGACACTCCTCAACCAAAAAGGGCAACACAAGATGTTGAAGCCCAACGACCCCTTCCGGTCCAGAAGGACTCCAGCTCAGATAAGAGATCCTTAAGCTTTGGCAAGATGCCAGAGCTATCTGTGAATGAGCTCAATTAAATCGATGAGTCTGTCCCAGACATAGATATGGACTCCGAGGATGATCTTCCACTTCAAATGGTACTCAAGAGATCACTAATAGAGAACCATGGTGGAGCCTCTAGCTCAGCTTCTCTGACCTAGAAAGCTAAGGTTGCTGAAGATGCAATCCCATAGAGGTCAGCTGAAGATGTCACACCCTAACTGGCAGAAGAAGGCTTGGTGGTGGACGATAGAATTATTGAAGATTCTGATGTTGCTTCAACATTCAAGTTGCCAACAGACTTGATTGCTGAAGAAATTCCTGCACCTGAGCAGGTTCCTCAACCTTCTGAGACGGGAACTCAGAATTTTCAAACAAAGGAAATGTCCGAAGTACCAGAAACTTCAAGCCATGATTTGAAAGCCACAGTGCCTGAAGATACACAGGTAACAAGAGTAGTCTATATTTAACTTGTGAAACATTTGAATAAATGTTAAATTAGTTACTCATAAACTTCCTTTGTTGCAGGCTTTCATGGAGACATCACAGCAGGGGGGGGGGGGGGGGAGGAAATTTTACCTAGCTCTTTGAATGAAGAAGAGGTTCCTTAACACTCAGCAACACAAGAACAAAAGCCTGTGAAACTGGTAGTCAATTGTCTCTGAAAAGAACCAATTTTGTACTTAATCCAAAATCTTGTGTTTCTAACTTCATAATTGTCTTTATACGGGCTCCAACTGAAAAAGTAGTTGAAGTGGTGGAAACACCACAAGCTCAAGAGGTTTTAAAGGTTGCAAAAACTCTTAAAGAAAATGTTTTTGAGCCTTCCGTTGTGGAGGTATGTAAAATAAGAATCATTCTCTTTATGAATAACTTGTAAGAATCAACTTGCTTAATCAAATACTTTGCTTCTTTGAATAGGTTCATTCTGAACAAAACATGACTGAGGACAATGTTGCGACCTCCACTACACCTATGGTAATAGACACATCCTCTTGGGCTAGGTCTCTAGAAAAGTTGCCTGAAACTACTCAATTTTCTGAGAAAATTGATTTTGAGCTTCCTAACCTGAAAGTAAGTGAAACTCTTAGAAACATATCTTTCCAACACCTTTCTGTAGAATATTTCTAAGCATTATGATTGATTTTTGTTCTCAGGCTCGAGAAGAAAGATTGGTTGAAGACGAAGTAGCCACTCCTCTGACCATGGTATCTTAAGCACAGGTTGCTCCAGAGGTCCAAGTAAATGAGCCTAGTGTGGATACACATGTATGCTTAGAAACACTTAGACTTCTTTGATTCCTAGATAACCACAAGTAAGTTTGAACAAAACTAACTTGAAATCATTCTTTCAGGCTCTAGAGATACCACCAAGGACCAACACACCTAGGGCAAGGAAGAGAACGTAGGTTGTCATTGATGACACTCCTCAACCAGAAAGGGCAACACAAGATGTTGAAGCCCAACGACCCTTTCCGGTCCCGAAGGACTCCAACTCAGATAAGAGATCCTTGAGCTTAGGTAAGATGCCAAAGCTATATGTGAATGTGCTCGATTATATCGATGAGTATGTCCCAGACATCATTATGCACAACGAGGATGACCTACCACTTCAAATGGTACTCAGGAGATCACTAATAGAGACTCATGGTGGAGCTTCTAGCTCAGCTTCTCTGACCTAGAAAGCAAAGGTTATAGAAGATGCAATCCCAGAGAGGTCAGTTGAAAATGTCACACCCCAACAGGAAGAAGAAGGCTTTGTAGCTGATGACAGAATGATGGAAGATTCTGACATTGCTTCCACATTCAAGTTGCCAGCATTCCTTATTGCTGAAGAAATTCCTGCACCTGAGCAGGTTCCTCAACCTTCTGAGACGGGAACTGAGAATGTTCAAACAGAGGAAATGTCCGAAGTACCAGAGACTTCAAGCCATGATTTGAAAGCCACAATGCCTGAAGATATACAGGTAACAAGAGTAGTCTATATCTAACTTGTGAAACATTTGAATAAATGTTAAATTAGTTACTCATAAACTTCCTTTGTTGCAGGCTTTCATAGAGACATCACAGCAGGGGGGGGGGAAGAAATTTTACCTACGTCTTTGAATGAAGAAGAGGTTCCTTCACCCTCAACAACACAAGATTAAATGCATGTGAAACAGGTAGTCAATTGTCTCTAAAAAGAAACAATTTTATACTTAATCCAAAATCTTGTGTTTCTAACTTCATAATTGTCTTTATACGGGCTCCAACTGAAAAAGTAGCTGGAGTGGTGGAAACACCACAAGCTCAAGAGGTTCTAAAGGTTGAAAAAACACTTGAAGAAAATGTTTCTGAGCCTTCCGTTGGGGAGGTATGTAAAATAAGAATCATTCTCTTTATGAATAACTTGTAAGAATCAACTTTCTTAATGAAATACTTTGCTTCTTCAAATAGGTTCATTCTGAACAAAACATGACTGAGGAAAATGTTGCGACCTCCACTACACCTATGGTAATAGACACATCCTCTTGGGCTAGGTCTCCAGAAGAGTTGCCTGAAACTACTCAATTTTCTGAGAAAATTGATTCAAAGCTTCCTGACTTGAAAGTAAGTGAAACTCTCAGAAACATATCTTTCCAACACCTTTCTGTAGAATATATCTAACCATTATGATTGATTTTTGTTCTCAAGCTCAAGAAGAAAGATTGATTGAAGAAGAAGTAGCCACTCCTCTGACCACGGTATCTTAAGCACAAGTTGCTCCAGAGGTCCAAGTAAATGTGCCTAGTGTGGATACACATGTATGCTCAGAAACACTTAAACATCTTTGATTCTCAGATAACCACAAGTAAGTTTGAACCAAACTAACTTGAAATCTTTCTCTCAGGCTCTAGAGATACCATTGATCGGTGTGGAAGCCCTACTTGATCTACTGAAGACTTTCCAGACAATAACCATGAAACGTCATTTTAAATTCTTTAGGCAATGGCAAAAGTTCAGAAAGGTTGACCTAACGGAGCTTGCCAAGGTGATTGACCACAAAGAAAGAAGGGCTAGAGCCTTTGATCTGGAGAATTACGTTCATGCAATGTTTTCTATTGAGGATTACTCTCACTATATGTTGATGCATGACGACTTCACATATGATGTTGGGAAGAAGCTGATGGATGCCTTCAATGCTACTAATGAAGAGACCAGAAGGCAGATGGCACTTAATCCCACTTTGCCCCAAACACTCAGAGTTTATCCCTCGGAACAAGAGGAAGTAAACGGTTAGAGGATTACACTTCCCACTGCCATCAACTTGGTTTTGGATGAAGAGGAAGACACTGATGAGAACGATGAAGATTTCTCTCCTGAACATCCAGAAGGCGGTGATCACAACAATGCTTCTGATGATGAAGATGATGATAGTCCTTCACCAGGGACTGGTGGAATGGCACAAGGAAATGTTGGAATAGGGACTCCACCTGCTCAAGACTCCACTTAGAGAGACCTGAACATCCAGAAGGCGGTGATCACAACAATGCTTCTGATGATGAAGATGATGATAGTCCTTCACCAGGGACTGGTGGAATGGCACAAGGAAATGTTGGAAATGGGACTCCACCTGCTCAAGACTCCACTCAGAGAGACCCACCATCATCACAGAAATTACCACCTCCAACTGACCAACAAGACCAACAAAACTCAAACGATCAAAATCAACAAGCCGACCCATCTGAAGAACTTCAAGCTGTTGAATCCAGAGTCACAAGACTCAAGGAATTGTTGGAATAAGAACGTAAGCTCAGTCAAGAGTATCAATCTCTGGTTGAAGCTAAGGAAGCCTAATTGCTGATAATTGCAGCAGAAAATGCCAAGGAGAAGACACTCCTTGCTGAGAAGCAACAATTGAAAAGAGATATCGATGCCACAGCTGCAGAGTTGGACGCTCTAGTGACAGACGATACAGAGCATGATGCTAAGGCTGCATCAGATGGACCTAACATTCCATCATCTTAGAAAGACAACACCAAAGGTAAAGGTAAAATGGTTGTTGAGCTCGACTACAATGATCAGAACAATCACATCCTTGTGAGCACTGATGATGATGATGAGGCACAAAATATGACTCCAGAAGAGGATGCAATTCTTCTCTCCCATTACAAAAGAGAATTTCTTGCTCCACACATCTTCTCATCACCGGCCGTTACTTCTAGAGATGGAAAATTTCTTGGGCGAAGTACTGTGTTTGCTAAACTGCAATCAGAGCTAGTTGTTGAAGATTCTCATGTACTTTCAGCTGTACCATCTGACCTGAAGCCGATAGCTAAGCTCTTACTTCACTGATACACTAACATTGCATTTTCTCAGAAAGATCTAGGCACAGTCCGGGATGAAGATTGCAACAACGCAAATAATCACTTGAGGACGTGTTCTATGCTACTAAAAAAAGCAGAGGCTATCTACCGTCCACTAGAAGAGCGGAACCAAAAGGAGCAGGCACTCCTTAGAGAAAATCAAGAGCTCATGAATGAAGTCCAGAAGCTTGTCCAAGTTCACAACAATCTAGAGAAGAAATTTGAGTTGCTTTCTCATTCTTACGTAAGTTTGAGCAGTCACCCATGACTATGGGGAAAGAGAATCAACCTGCCCAAAGAGGTAGAGGAAGGAAGATAAAACAATTACCTCCCTCAACAAGTCAAGTTCCAGAAAAGGACACACCTTATGAAGAACTCGTGGTTCCAGGAACCAGAGTTAGAAAATCAACGAGGCTTAATAGTATGATAACTCGGGGTTCCAAGGCCCAAGGAGATAATCCTTCTGAAGAACAATAAGAAGAAGAAAGGGAAGAAGGAGAAATCAAGGTCAGTAAACATGTATGTCTCCAATAACAAACTTTAATGATGATGATGAGATTGACATAGATGAGCATCCACTTCACAAGAGAAGGAAAGTGGATAGCCTACCTGAACCACCACTTGCTGCTAATCCAATCACTACCAAAACTCCTTATGGAAATACCAAGTCGATACAAGGTGAATCTTCCAACACAACCCCCAGAAAGCAAATAGAACTGGAGAAAGGTCTGAACAGATAGAGGCGCAGAGACTTACAATTTGGTAGAGTTCAAGAGAAAGAATAAGAAAGAACCGCTACTGTCCAGATTGAGTATGTCAAGACTAATGACAACCAATCAGCCTATAGATGCATACATCTTCAAAATGCCTACTAGATACATGAGCTACAACATTTACTACTTAACAAGAAGTTTCCAGGACCTATCTACAATCAAATGATGGCAATTAGAACCAACAAGCCTACACTACTAAATCCAGCATATACTCGCAAGTGGCTTGAGAGGTTTATGTTAGTACTAAGGCTATGAAAAAGCCAATGAATTTTATCTGTCCTTATCAAAAGCCTGATGAGATACACAAAACTAGGAAATTGGATGGTACTCTCAGCACACATAACAGACTAGGAGTTGAATCTTATGAGTCATTTTACATGACGAAGGAACAATACCTGGATGACATTGTATACTTGGAAGTGATTTACAAGTATCATCAGTTGTCACTGTTGAAGGTAAATCATGCATGGGTATGTGGTAAATACCTTTGGGTCAAGAACTTTGTTAAATCTAACATAGACCCTGCCAAACTTACAAGGAAGTTTGTGATTTAGTTAGAAGGACAGGGCTCTCTGTCAGAATGTTACTCTATGAATATGTTGAAGACTGCATGAGGGTTCACACATTGATCCACAAAGGTGCTGAAGAACATGAGGCTAAAGAACATGAGGTTTCTGAACCTAAGTTATTTTTGAAGACTTGAAGACTAGTTTGTTAGGATGTTTACTTGGAGCTTGGTTTCTCCTGTTGTCCTAATTTACTTAGTAATTTTTGTAAACACTTTGCTAATT
>JAYMSP010002591.1:0-23390 GCA_036897095.1 Plantago elongata
GGCTGCCACCCGCCCCCCTTGCTTTTCATAGGAAAATCCCACCTCATTGAAATCTCCAGTGACGAGCCAAGGTAAATTATAGGACCGTGAGAACTCCTCCATACTTTTAAATATACGAACTTTGTCCCGACGACAAGGCTTCGCATAGATGCCTGTGATCCTCCACTTTTCCTGCCTTCAAAGACCAATATGAGCATGGATCCCTTGATCTTCAGTGTTAATGATCTCCACATCTACCTCACTCTCATTCCATAGCATCCACACACCTCCCGCCATACCATCAGTCGGAGCTATCTCATAGTTTGTATAACCGAGAGTGGGAGCTATCTCATAGGCAACATGCTCCGATACTCTAGTTTCTAGTAAGAAGACCACTAAAGGATTATGTGATCTAACCAAATCTCGAAAATTTCTACGAAAATTTTCACTACCAGCTCCTTGACAATTCCAAGAAACAATCTTCATATTAACCATGTAAAGACGAGGTGGGATTAGGGGGTCATCTATGACCTGCCCCATCCATAGTGCAAGTAGTTGGCATATTGTTTCGCGGAGGACATTCTGGCGTACTCGCTCCCCTATGCTCGGGCAAAATCTCTGCCATCTTGTCCTCTAGTTGTCTTCCATTACCACTCTGTGAGTATCTACCTCGATCTCCCAAACTGTTGCCGGGATCTCCATACCATTGACCACTCGCTCGCCCCGAATGGTTTGTAATATCTGCCAAGGGCCTTGGAACATGTGGTGATGTGTTGCTATCAGTGGATTGTGTACCGAATGTACTAGCATTAGCCCGTTGTGGAAGTTGATTTCCAGATTCTCCGGGTCTATTTCCATGTCCTCCGGTTCGAGATCCATGTTGTTGTCTGTTTTCCAAAGTTGTTATGCTGCCAATGACAATATCAGAATTCAGATTTCTGTTCTGCTGGGAATCTGGGGTATTAATGGTGTTTGATTCATTAATTCGGATCCCACCCGGATTTGATTTAGTTACTAGACTGCTAGTACGTTTAGCATTGCAGTTATTAGCAACCTGTTTTCCTTTGTCCCTTTGCCCCTTCGAGTTAGAACATGTCCCATGTACAAAGTTCATTGGCTTCTTAGCAGAGGCAGTGGCATTTCGCCCTCCCTGGTTGTTCCCTTGTTGCTCCATTGAACGATTGTACGCTCGTCCTTGAACATGCTGCTTTTTCTTATGTCTTTCGACGATCATTCAGTCACCAAACTCCCCGTTCTTGGCCTTTTCTGTGAGCCAGTTTGCTCCTTCATGTTGTTGCGATTGGCTCACTGATTGGTCGGCTTGTGGTATTGTTACAGGCTGCTCCCTGTTCTCGCTGCCTGTGGTACCAGCAACCCGACCAGAGCATTCACCGATCATATGCCCAACCCGACCACATCCATGACATAGCGACGGAAAATTCTCATATACCACCTGATAAACTTTTCCACTGATATAGATACCAAGTTCCAGCGGCTGACTGGTTTTTATCTCCACGCGGAATCGAGCAAATCAACATCTATTTGTTGTAAAGGTATTACTATCTATCATGATAGGGTATCCAATACAATTCGCAAGCTCCTCGATCACTGCTTCCCTGAACATCTCGACCGGAAGATTCAGAATCCTAGCCCACGTAATTGTTGTATCAATTGTATCTTAATCCGCTCTAAAGTTTGGTATCCATTTGCGGATACGGGGGAAACTGCCCGCTAGCTGCCACGGACCTTTGGTGAGTATCAATTGTCGTTTTTCCTCAGTTAAACCTTTCAGGCAATAACAATTGTATCCCAAGTCGACCAGTTCAAAGAAATTTCCCTGTAATGACCACATTTTCTCAAGTTTCGCTACCAGATTGGGGTAAAACCAAGGTTTACCTACAACCTTTATGAGAATCGTGTTGGTCCACGGATTAGCCATGAGCTGTTGTAGTTCATCACTGAAGGTCATCTGCTTGAAGGGGATTTCAGAGGTTGGGGCTGAGACCAAGATCTGCTTCCGTTCCTCCCTGTTCTTGGTTTCATTAATTCTGACGGCCTTGGATTTTGTGCTTAAGGCGGCTTTGCTCGCATAGGATTTGGGTTTCCCAGTCAGCGTGTCCCGTTCCGGAACCTGCTCTGTTACATGTTCCATGTCTTCGTCCACCACTTCGGTCGACCGGGGTCGTTTCTGCGTGCGTAGATCAATGTCCATGAGAGGTGTAGAAGAGAAGAGAGGAGAAAAAGGATGCCGGCGTTATGAATTCCGGCGAGGTGGGCTGCCTTAGGGTTTCACCTAAGGCACATCGCTTTTTTTTATGGGCTTAGAGTATTCCCAAATCTTTGATAATGAATGTCTTATGTAAATGATCTTTCAGTGCAATGATGGCTTGCTCATTAAGTCCTGCAATGATAATGTCATCAACATAGCATACCAGAGCAATATAACAATCAGGTCTATACAATATGAACAATGATGTATCAGCTACAGACTGTACAAAATCATAAGCAATTAAACAAGATGATAACTTGTGAAACCATTGGTGTGAAGCCTGTTCCAAACCATAAAGACTCTTGTTTAATTTGCAGACTCTAGTATCTGTAGCATCCAAATAGCCTGGTGGTGCCATCATGTATACTTCTTCATCAAGATCCCCATGTAAAAATGCATTGTTGACATCACACTAATGTAAATGCCAACTATTTGATACTGCAAGTGCTAAAAGAACTCTAACAGATGTTAGTTTAGCTACAGGTGAATAAGTATCAAAATAATCTATTCTTCTCGAGTGTAACCTTTAGCTACCAATCTTGCTTTATATCTTTCAATAGAACCATCTGCCTTGTGTTTGATCCTAAACACCCATTTACACCCGATAGTATTCTTGTCTGCAGGTAATTGAACCAAAGACCAAGTGTTTGTCTTCTCTAAAGCTTTTAATTCAACATCCATAGCTTCCTGCCAATCAGGCACTTTAGCAGCTTGCCTATATGTTTTAGGCTCAATATATGTAGTAATGGCTACAGTAAAAGCATAATGTGAAGATGACAATTGTTCTGCAGATAAAAATTTGGATATGGGATATAAAACAGAAACATTCATAGCCTGTGAAGAATGATTTAATGATGGTGGTAGTTGAATATTGTAAGCACTAAGATGAGCTGGTGTTGATTTAATTCTTGTAGATCTTCTGACGTTCTCTTGCTCAAACTCAGCAACCTGCATCTATTCTAAATTGTCCTCTTCTGAGACATGTGAACCTGATAAAAGAGATGAAGTATGAGAATCAATCTCATCTTGTAATGCAGGCTGAATATTATAATCTGTTGATGGACTGATGCTATTATCAATATGTAATACATCATTATGATCAGAAGAATGAAGTTCAGATTGCATATTATCAATATTAGAATGCTGCAGATATTGAGAAGAACTCATATCATCATAAAAACTGTCATTAATCATCTGCACATTACTATCAACATCAGAGATATCAAAACAATTATGCAGATTAGTATTAGTTTGATGAAAAGGGAATATGTTTTCATAAAATGTAACATCCCTTGAAATTATAATTTTCTTAGTTTTCAAATTCAACAACTTATAGCCTTTGATACCCAATGAAGACACATTTATCTGCTCTTGGATCAAATTTACTTCTCAGTTCTTTGATTGTGCTGCAATAACACAGACAACCAAATGATCTGAATTGATCATAAGTACTTGGTTTTCCGTATAACATCTGAAATGGAGCCTTGTTCTTAAAACCTCAGTAGGTAACATGTTAATTATATGAGCAGCTGTTAAAATACAATCAGACCAATGAATTAATGGAACATTAGACTGAAATAACAATGCTCTAGCAACTTGAAGAAGATGTTGATGCTTGCGTTCTACAACTTGATGCTTGCGTTCTACAACTTGATGCTTGCGTTCTACAACTCAATTTTGCTGAGGAGTGTAAATACATGAAGTATGATGAATAATGCCATGATCATTGTAGAAACCAAACACAAATTATAACAACTCAATAATTTAGTTACTATGCATAAATTCACCTCAACTAAAACGGACTTAATTATAATTCCGATCCAAAGAGTTACTATAAACCTATCACATAAGTACAGTACAATAATTGTCAGCATGAAAGTGGAAGAATAAAAGCTCGATAGCAAAGAGAGCAAGAGACATACATTTATATTACTTGACACAACAAAATGGGGGGAGGGGGGGGGGATGCAAAACAGAAACAACCATAATATTTATGAATCTGGAATCCCGCGGGAATATATTTTGAACTCACAAAAGACAAAATGAACAGGAAGAAATTGCATAATTTAGCTGTTGAAAGGTCTCAAATAAGCCACATCAAGACACAAATTTGAAGGGTTGCAACAACATTTAATATCAAACTTTTGGTTTATTTAGCAAACATTGCCAACACCAGAAAGATCTCCATTTCTGTAACATGCTTATGTTTATAGAGTAGAACTGCATATTCAAATATCCTCCAATATCAGTGTTCATTAAACCCCCATTTCAAAAAAGTCCCCAATATAGGATTTATCAAACCAAATCGAAATCTGATCAACAAGCAAACCTCACAACAATGGTGACTCGCCGGCTTATACCTGAATCGGCTCTTCTGAACAGCTTCGAATCAAATCAAAATCTGATCAGACCGGAGCTCTTCTCCGTAGGTTCAAACCTAAATCCGCTCTTCTGAACGGCTCTGAATCAGATCAGAGCTCTTCTCCGCATTGAAACCTAAATCGAACCCTCGTTTCAGAAAATCCCCAATATATTGCCGCCATCATCACCACCATGGATCCGCCGTCATCGTCATCGATGTCGCTATAGATGTGAGGCTTACTCCAATTATCATAGAAAAGATTCTCCGCATGACGGTGTGGATCTCTAATTGCAAAGACAAGTTCTTTGTTAGTTCGTAGCTAGCAAACGGAAGCAGCAACATCGGAGCTGATGGAGATGTAGCCAAGTAGATGTGGTGGTGGTAACGATACCAAATGTGGAAGAGTGAATATGGAGGTGAATGAATTGTGAAATGGTAACTCAGATCTGAAATGGAAAGAGAGAAAGGAGGAGTGAAAGATGAACACGCGAACTGTTCACGCGCGAGTTCACTCGCCTGTTTACACTTCTTATTATACTTTAAAAAGAGTGAATTACAAGGTGAAGAAATACAACTACAAGTCTCATACATATATATATATATATATATATATATATATATATACACACACACACACACACACACTACAAGATGTAACTTTTAACCTAGCTAGGACGCCTCCATTTCTTCTGCAATAGTCCAAGAGCATTGTGGCAATATGCAGGTACTCCATCAACGCACTTGTACCCGTTTAAATCCCAACCATTGATCGGGAAATGGAGGGTGAAGATGAGAAAGTACACGGCAGTGTAGTAGCTTGCAGTTGCTTTTGTTTTCTTCCTTGTTCGTTTCTTTGCAGAAATCATGATGTGTCATGTAACAACTTTTCTTCTAAATGGTCCAAATCTCCACAAGTAGTCTCACGTTTTATGGTATGCTCCTTCCTCTATTTATGTCGAACGGGTTGAGTAAAATATTTTTGCGCACCTTCACTTCTAGTCCTCAAAGATTCAAATACTTTGCAATCTAACCCGGACAAATTCCAAATATCAATACTTTTATTCATCTTTTTACTCATGAATTTCCAATATTCCCCCTCAATATGCAGGTGCTCCATTAACTGTGTTCAGAGCTCTTATGGCTGAGACTTTCTACCACATTTGGATTGCCCGTAATGAGAAGATCTTTAAGAGCATAACCCCATATATTCCCCGTTTTAGACGATCTATGATTTGGACCACTGGGATACGTTGCACAAAGGGCAAAGCTGCTTAATTGGTCAGGGAACTACACCTTTAGGCCGTAGGCCTTTAAATTATTTTTGTCTCTTTTTTGTCTTTGTAGTTTGTAGTCTAGCATAGTCGATTCTTTCTTGGGCATGGACGTATTATCAGCTCCAAAGTGTACTGGTATTTTTTGAGTAATAAGACAAGTTCTTCGTTAAAAAAAAAAGATAATAACACAAATTTTCCATCAATCACACAAATCGGACAAATCTTTGACCTCCAACGCAAATAATCAATAAAAACAACAAATTGCTCTTATAATTTCTTATTTCATCCATCCATATTACACAACAAGATCCACAAAAACAAGTTTCTCAATGACACTCAACCAAGTGGCGCATGAACAAAATAGATAATAAACCAATCCAAGGTCCGATTTCTTATTTCATACCTCGCGGGTCTCATAGGGACTTATCATAGGATGACACAATAGTGATACGCCTAAGCATCTACTCTAAATGTCGTATCTCATTAATCAACAACCTTAAATAACAGATAAGACCGATGTGTCAAACGCTTGTTCTCTCAGTTGAACTACACTCATTCTGGATCGCCGTCAGCTCATACGACGACGTATTAGTCGCCAACCACTGCTCCACTTCAGACTGCCTACTAGCACATGTTGTATGCACTCCAATACTGGTTATCTCCATTGGTGAAAGACAGGAGTGTTGGACAAAAATTGGACAAGTATCGGGTATATATAAGGTTACTCATTTGTATTAGGGTTTGGGAGACAACAATGGCAATCTTGGAAAAAGTAGGAAGGTACATGGGCTTCCTCGACAATAAGTAAAGGGCTATTTTTTGTTTTTTTTCAAGAATTCGCTGTAAATTAAGTGTGAAGGATGAATTGACATTTGTTTACGCGATAAACAGAGGATTTATAAGTGCAGGCCGTCAAATTCACGAGTTTTAAATTATGTAATTTCATTGCGGATTTCGTTACCAATCGTCATAAATTTACATGTGTAGTCTAAGGGTCCAATTATGCAAATTCTCCACTTACCAATCACTGCCTTAAGTATCTTATTAAAATGGGATTACCAACAAGAGCACGAAAATTGGACTCACTATTATTTTGATTCTCAAATTTCAGCATTCAGAGTCTCACTTTCTCCGGTGCTTTTCGCTCTCTCCGAGAAGGTGAGTAGTCAGTGTAGTTTTCCGTCCAATTTCGTTCATTTACCGCTTTATTCACCTAGTCATTTGAATTTCGGCTGAAATTAGGGGTTGTGCTTTGCTTTAAACTCTCGTTTCCTTGTCGATTGTGTTTTTCAGATAACCTCGTTTGGGGTTTAGGGTTTCTATTGCAGTAATTATTGATCTAATTTGTCGATTTTACCTTTGATTTTCTAGAAATCCGGGTGAATTGCTTTTAGTTAGAACTAGAGTTGATTTTATTTACTTTTCGTCATGTTATGTTATGTTCTTGTTTGATTTTGAATAGGTAACATTATGGCGGATTTGAGCTTGGGCATCCTCATCGACATAGTCGATGAAGAATGGATGAGAGATACCCTGCCTGTTGATGGTGATTTCTCTTTCCCATCATCGTTTTCTTCAAGTGCATCCTTCCCTCACGGGTAAACAGCATAAAACACCCCCAATTATCAGTTACTAGCGCGGAATCCCAAATTATCAAAATTGCCTCAAATCCCCCCAATTCATATTAAACTCTGCGCGAAATCTCCCAACCGTATAAGTTAACAACGCGTTTGTCGTATGCGAGTTTAATGAGAGTTGTTTAGTGTTTCTTTTTGTAAAATGTTTAAAATGACCCCATTAAGACTTGGAACAAACTTTATTTATTCTAGATTTCAGACTTATTCTTCTAACATTTCTTTTGTCTCTTTTGTAAATTTGTTTTGATATCTTAGAACCAATCGTCATTAATTTAGACAAGCTTGTTACTTTTACCATATTCTTTTTTTCATTTTTATTTCTTTTGCCTTTTGAAAATTTGTTTTTGATATTTTAGAGCCGATCGTCATTAATTTAGACAAGCTTATCCTACCATATTCTTCTTTCATTTTTTATTTTTTTTCCTTTTGTAAATTTGTTTTAATATCTTAGAATCGATTCATCATTAATTTAGACAAGCTTGTTACTCCTTCTAAACTCATGATGTCGACTTGCAATTCCCGATTGATCAACGCTAGCAATATACATCTCTAGTTTTCATTTTTTTTGTCCAAATAAGAGCATACGTTGGAAGAAAAATGATATTTTAAATATAATCTTTCAAAAATAACAAAAATATAAAAAGATACTTACTTAGTCTGTTGTCCAACCCTTTTTTTATGTCTCAAGTAACGGTTCATCGTTTCGTTTTTACGAATCGTTCTTACACCATAAATAAAAAATATACCAAAGCATAGTATCTATAGAAGCCAACATGAAAATCTGAAATACGTTTCTATTTGTTTTCTATATGTTTTATAATTTTTTGTTATTTGTAATAAATTAAATTTTTATCATACTTCATTGTAATTTTTGTTGGTAATTTTGAAAAATAAAAGTTATATGGAGTAAATACAAATGGTTAGGATCGATTTTATAATAAAGTGAAATGTATATAAAAATGTAATTGTCTACAAGTTTTTTTCTTACAATAATTTAATTTTTGGATTGTTTTATAATTAATTGATATGTTAATTGTGTCATACAATATTATTGTTAGAATAAGAGAATCACACATATTTGCAAATTTATCAGAGGACCTATGAAATCATAATTAATGATTGATAGTGTAGGACATACCAAATAGAAACTAACCCTCTTTTAAATAACAATTGAAGAACCATAATATTATAATGTGAACAATTAAGAATTATAAAAAATTCATGTAAAATGAATAATTTTAAGGGTATTTCAGTCTTTACATATTTTAAGTTAACACCGTTAAGTCCATATAAATGGAATGTTAGTGAGGGTAGTGGCGTTGAGTTTAGTATAAATTGGGGGGATTTCGTGCAATTTTGATAATTGAGGGAATTGTGCTCATAACTAATAATTGAGGTGTGTTTTGTGTTGTTTACCCCTTAAATGTCAAATCTAACTAAATAACTACTTCCATGTTTCTTCTTTGTCTTTCAGATCTTCCACTACCGCCTGTACTCGAATCTAGGACTGACGACACTGAAGATTCTAGTGAGTTCTTTTATTTGTTGCTGCCCGAATCTTTACATTTTTTGGATTATTGATAAAGCTCAGTCTTCTTTCCTTCGTATATATGTTTATACGTTTATTAAAAAAATGCTTCCGAGAGGAAAAAACTGCATCGGGGTCTATATGACATAAAGCTTCCATAACCACTCTCGCCTTTTCGCTTTCTTTATGTGACCTAGGCCATGATTCCGAAGTAGATAGTTCACTATGCTCGCATAGATTTCTCAGTTGAAGTTGATTGAAATCTGTAGTATATGAGTGTTTGTTTTTACCCTTTAAATTTTACAATGTTATCGTGATAAATTTTTTCTGGAGAGAATTATTATTACCGTGTGGTGTTTGCGATGTACAGATAATGGCTGAAAAGAATGTCTTTACCTTCATTTGGGACCACCACCACCACCACCACCACCACACCACCACCACCACCACCACCACTTTATATTATGAGTTTGGGAATTTTATTATGTCTTTTCATTTATATAGAATAATCAGGGTGGTTTGTGGGAACCCGCAAACATGAACAGTCGCAAAATAATTACACCCCACCAAAAGGCCCAAATAGCTACTCTAGCTACTACAAAACTACCATGTACAAAATATACTTGATCCTTGGACAACTTATCCAAATGAGTTACCAAGAGTGTGCCAAAAGTCTTGTCCCGGATCCCAAAAGATTGTGTCAATGCCCCGGTGTGTGGTGCCAGCCTCGGTGCTAAGCTCCCCAATACATAGCTCCCGCCCAGGTGCCAAAATTCCAATGTCCGTGCCAATTTCACCATTTCCCATGTCATGCATCAGTTCATGTGCCAGTTTCGCCCTTTCCTACACCAGGTCCCGTGCCATGAGATTTGTTTCATGCCATATCTCTTGACTGCAATTGTTAACCAGTTTCTAGTCTGTGTGCTCTTCTCCATTCTCATCTTGATGCCAACATTGAAGTGAGGGTAAAAACAGGTAGTAATCAACACCACCTGATTGCCATTTCTGCCAGAATCACGCAGCAGTCTTCCCATTAGGTGCCCATTCTGCAGTTGAACCCTTGCTACCTTGTATATAAGCTTCAGCCACGCCATTCTACTAACACAAAGACAGGGGAGAGCAGAATACTCCCTATCATGAGTCCAAAATCTCCTATAGCTATCCTCCCTATACTCATAATGTTTGACAAATGAAATAAGGGAAATGTACAAGTGACAAGCCAAAGTTCAACAATACAGCCAACCCAAAGCATATTCCCCATGTTCAGTTACATGTTTCAATGTTAAAATCATGAAGATAGGTGTTAGGTTCATCCCCAGTTATACCATCATGCCCAACAGTCTCTGAATCCATATAACAAGTTGAATGAATAAGAGCAGGAAGTGTAAATGAAACTTTAAACACCTCTCAATATATAGCATCAACAAGTGTGTGCATGACAAACAGAAAATGTGGCCTTAAAGAAGTGGAATAGGAGGAACAAAACTGCAGAAGATCATAGAAGTTGTAAACTAGTGCAAGAAGAGGGAGAGGCACTCTCCTAAACAAGTAAAACCTTATCAAATAGCATCCCATCCCATCCCATTAAGTTCCCTCAGAAAACAGAGTGTATGCAACAAGTGAAGGTTAGAGAAGTCATTGCCTCTCCAAATAATAACTTCCCTAATGCAGCTGAGTATGATTTCTACCCCTAAACATGATAATCCCTGCCCCTGCCATGCCTAAGAATCAAGCATATTGTCCAAATGATAAGGTTTTGATGTGAGAATACCTAACAAAACTCCCCAGTTCTATGTTCTATCTTTTTTTTTTTGCACAAAAGTTGAGCATCTAACATATTTTCACCCTTGGCCAATGCTTTATTTTTGATCTGGGGAGGAACTACAGGTCCATGAGCATAAAATGACCATCTGCCTTTTTTACTTAGTAATATGGCTTTTTCCAATGTCAAGGGGTTTCTACCAATCTCAAATACCATCAAGATCACTCTTTTGAAGGATTTAGTGACATTAGTTACCAATTTGCTGATCTACTGAGGAGATAGAACCAGTTCCCCTTCTTCTGCACCTTTCATCAAGAACAAAATAGCAAGTGTGTGCAACAAAAGGATAAAGAGTGATCCTACAGAAGTGGAGATCAGAGAAACAATAATCTGCAGGTAGTCAAGAGAATCTAGTGAAAGGGAAGGAAGAGAGACTCCCCTAGCATTAAATAAATGTATAACATGACTTGAGTACAAGTTGAACCCTGTGAGATGAATGCAAGCAGAACAAGGCAGGCTAGAAGTGGAGTGTCTCTCCAATCACTACCACCTCTAGTGAAGTAGAAAATGCACACCCTTTCACCCAATTCCCAAATGAACAGAGTGACTGACATAATGCCACATCCAAAAAAAGCACTAGAACTATCAGATTCTTCCCAATTCTGTGTAATATTTTTTTCAGCACAGATACACTCCTCCTAACATGTTTTACACCCCTGAATTTGGAGATTTTTTTTGAATACTGGGAAGAGACTACATGCCTTATTCTGTTTTTAAACCATTTGCCTTTTTTACCTATATAAATGGCTTTTTTGTACTTCATGGGAATTCTAGAGATCATAACAAAGGCAAACAAATCAAAACAGGTAGACTGCCAAGCAAATACAGTCATGAACCCTACACTATATCTATTAACTAACCTGTACACACCATACCGGTCACACACAGTAAGCCAACCGCTCATATCCAAAATGTACCAAAAAAGGGCAATTAAACTTGATGTGCAGAAACTAACCATTTACCCTTCTTATGTATGCAAGTCCAGTTTTATCTCCATAGGCAAGCTGCCTCACCCTGATAGGTAGATCCTCAGGGGAATAGATACAAGATTTCTTTGCCTTCAATGCATCTGTGGCTAGAAAATCAACTACAGTATTCACTTCTCTGTACATGTGCTGAAATCTGATCTCTTTGTTTCTGCAGAGTTGGATGATTTTTTGCTAATAGAGTGTTGAACTTCCAGTTCCAATTTTGGTTGGGTTTTGAGATCAACTGTATAGCTAGTTTTGAATCAGATTCAACTATTACCTTGTCAAAATTGAGCTCTTGGCATAAATTGAGACCCTGCCATATTCCCATCAGTTCAATTTGAAGGATAGAACTTGTGCCCATGTATGTTTGAAAGCCTTTAAGGGTTGAGCATTCTCATCCCTAATAACTCCACCAGTTGCACCTTTACCATTATTGCTAGTAAATGATCCATCAGAATTAACTTTGACCCATAATGGAGGGGGCTTCTACCAATATAGAATTTTAACCTTAGCTCTAGGGTTCCCTGGTAAAAGTACAGACCATCTAGCTGCAACATACAAATCTCCATCCCAAAAAGCCCTAGTGAAAGGCTTTGCCTGATGAGATAGGTACACAAAGTTCATGATTCTGAAGATGACTGCAGTAGCATTGATCTTGATACCTTCATATTAGGCTTCATTTCTGGCTTTCCACAGGTACCATACTATAAGAACAGGGATGAGGATTCTTATATGGCTTTTCTTGATTTTGTCAGAAGAGAAAAGCCAACATCTGAATCTATCCTCAAGTGACAAATGACATCCCAAGGGCACCTGAAATAAATTAGAGAACCAACTCCACACATTTTGAGCTTCTTCATTGTATAATAGCACATGGGTGATGGTTTCTCTAGCATGACAACACTGGCACTTGGAGGCAAGAATAATACCTCTATGTTGTAGGATGTCATCTACAGGTATCCAGTTGTGCAGAGATTTCCACCAAAAGATAGACATAATGGTAGGGATTTTACTACTCCAAATGCTTGATAAAGTTCTAGAAATAGGCTTTCTTCCTCTGATGGCATTCCATGCAGACTTGGTGGTAAAAGATACATCAGTAGAAAGCTTCCATATGGGATGAGAAATCATAGAATCATTGAATGGTATCATGCTAATCTTAATCACAATGTGGATAGGTAAACATTCAGTTAGTTTATCAAACATATCATCTACAAAATCTTGTAGAAGCTCTAAAGACCGTCTTTCTTCGGGAACAAAATCTTTCAACTTGCCTACCTCAAGCCATTGATCATGCCAGACGTAGCATTTCCCAAAACCAACTGTCCAATAGCACTGTAGCTGAATTTCCTGACTAACCTTGAGCATTCTCTTCCAAATCATAGAATCGAAGATTTCCTCTTGACATCACTAGGGAATTTCCTCTGACAATACTTCTTTTGTAAACAGACTGCCTATAGAGATTGTTGTGAACTGAATCTAAACCAGAGTTTATGAGAAAAGGCATCACAAATCTCAGGTAGAGATCTAACCCCTAAGCCACCTTCAGATTGGGGATAGCATACAGGTTTCCATCTAGTCCAGTGCATTTTCCTTTGATCATTGGTGGATCCCCAAAAGAATTTAGATATGATGGAGTCAATTCTATCAAGTGTAGCCAGTGGAGGGAGACAGACTTGAAGCAGGTAGATAGTCATAGAGGTGAGCACACTCCTAATTAGAATCCACCTGCCACCCTGAGATAGATACTTTAGGTTTCATCCAAATAACTTATTTCTCACCTTATCCACCAAGTAGTCAAAGTCAGAGATAAGCTTCCATCCCCGTGAGATGGGTGCACCCAGATATTTGAATGGTAAACTCTGAGTAACCATACCACACTGTTCCTCAATCCTTCTCGTGTCAGCATTCTTCCCTGCATATAGATAGCTTTCTGCATATTCAGTTTTTGACCTGAAACCTCTTCATGGTGATGAAGAAACTGCATAATATATGTCAACCCTTCTTGGCTTCCTCTAGTGAAGATGATGAGATCATCTGCATAAGTCAAGTGACTCACCAAAAGATCTTTCTTTGTATCATAGTACAGTTCAGGGTGTGTAGAAAAAAGCTTGTTCAGTCCTCTAGTCATGTACTCACTACCAATGATGAATAGAGCAGGGGACAATGGGTCACCCTGTCTAAGTCCATGTATAGATCTTATAAACCCTGAAGAAGCTCCATTGACTATGACACCAAAGTGGCAGTTGTTAAGTGACCTGAGCACAAGATCACACCAGAGGTCTGAAAATCCAAAGGCTTTCAAGATTTTGATCAAAAACACCCAGCTTAGCCGCCTATCATATGCCTTCAACATGTCCAACTGCATAATAATATTGGCATCTCTTGTGTTTACATCCAATGAATGTACCAATTCTTGAGTTAAAAGAATGTTATCCTGAATCAGCCTTAACAAAGCCACTTTGATTTAGTGAGATTAGAAGGGGAAGAATCAGAGCCAGTCTATCATTCAGCAGTTTGGTAATGATCTTGTGTGTGAAATTGCAAAGGCTAATTGGTTTGAATACTGACCAAGTGGTAGGATTGATAACTTTGGGAATCAGAGCTATGGAGGTTGAGGAGATACCTACATGGAGAGGGGAGCCTTGAAAAAAATCATGAACACCCTCTAAGAGATCTATTTTAATAATTTCCCAGCAGTTGATGAAGAAAAGTGCATAAAAGCCATCTGGTCCTGCTGTGGCTCCCTTGTTCAAACTGGTGATAATACCATGTAGTTCCTCTAAAGTTGGAGGTTCACACAGCTCAACATTTAACTCTTCATCAATGATTGAAGGTATTATGGAAAGATCAGGCTCTGCAGAGAGGGGAATATCTGTGCAAAAGAGTTCTTGAAAATACTCAACTGCAGATGTTTGTAATTCAGCTGGTGAGGGGATGAGCACTCCATTCCTTTCAATACTGAAAATTTTACTCTTTAGCCTATTTCTCTTGATCATGTTGAGGAAGAGGCTAGTGTTTCTGTCACCTTCAAGATTTCATTTGCAGTAAGCTTGTTGTATCCAATATACTTCCTCCATGTCCAAAACTTTCTGAAACTCTGCAGATGCATCCCTGAGGGTGTTCATGTTGTCTTGTGAAGTATCATTGTTGTAAATTAGTTCAGCTTGTTTCACTTTATCCTCTTCTCCCTGAAGTTTGGTAAACAGATTGCCAAACTTATACTTATTCCACCATGCAAGAAATTGTTTCAGTCTATGTAATTTTTCCCATAAACCTCTTCATCCCTGTTTGCCTAGAAGGCATGGACCAATTCTCCTCTATATTCTTGTAGCAACTGGGATGATTCAACCACATGTCTTGAAACCTGAATTGACCTCCTTTTGCAGTAAATCTGAGTGAAGCTTGAAGGATGAGTGACCTGTGATCAGAGCATCTCCTTATGCCATGAGTCACCTGGGTAGCCTGAAAAAAATCTAACCTTTGGTGGTTAAACAAAAGCCTGTCCAATCTCTGTCTTACTCCATTCCATTGCCAAGTGAATGGAACTCCCTCAAATCCTATATCAGCTAATCCACAATCCATAATGCATTGCCCAAAATCAGATATTACATTATAGTCTGGTGAGGCACCACCATCGCTTCACTTACATTGACAATTATATTATAGTCACCTCTGATGCACCAAGGCATGTTAGTCACGGAAAGTCTCCTCATCTCATCCCAAAGTTCTTTTCTCAGAGATCTGGAACACTTGGCATAAATGATGGTGACTAGAACTGGAGCAGGTAATTGTGAAGAAGATACTTGACAATGGAGAAATTGCTCTTTATCCTCCAAAACTGTAATATCAACAGGATCATCTCCAAAAAGCCAAATTTTGTTATTGTTGTTACTTACTACATTAGACATCTTGAATCTATTGCAATAGTAGAATGTGTCCAGCTGAACCATTGGTTCCACTATAGCTAAGATGTTAGCTTCAATTTATTTCTCATATACCACACTTGTTGACTACTGACATTACCAACTCCCTTAGCATTCCATACCATACAATTCATTATGATGATGTTTTGGCTTTCCTCTTCCCATTCTTCCTCTTCCCCTGCTGAATAGGTACCCAGGGTTTACAGTTCTGCCAGATCTTCTAGTGGTCACCCTTGAACTAGTAGTTGCAGCTATAGCATCTTCTAGCCATAACTCTTTCTCCACTAGACATGTAGTCTTCATCTTTGCCACTCTCTTCATTAGAATGCTCATGAGACTGTCCTCCCTGAATTCCTCTAATAGTTTTGTTGGCTAACAAGGCAGGGCAACTGTTCTCTACCTCATCAGTTAATAGTGGTAATGCCTCCAGGTTACCTGAAGATTTTCTTCTGTTCAAAACATGAACAAATGGTTCAAATTCAGGTTGAATCAAATCCAGCTGATCATTCACATTAGAAGAAGTAGGTTCATCTGTTTCTTGATGAGGGTGAAGTGTATTGTTCTTCATAGTATCAATGTGAACTGCAGAATAAGGAAGGTTCATTTCAGTTGAGGTGCTACTTTCCTTGATAGGAGTGAGGTATCCTGATTTATCCAAATGCTCTACCCTAGCTTCATCCCCTGAAGAGACTGTATCAGTTACTACATCTTCATAAGCTTCTTTATCAGGGTTCAGAGAAACAGTTGTAAAGGCATTAGGATTCTGAATATAGTATTGACCATAAGACAATCCTCTGCCACCACCACCTCCTCTACCACCTCTAATACTATTGCATCCTCTACCACTGTTCATGAAATGTTGGTGATTGACTTCTTCAAATGTAGGATCAGATTCCCTAATAGGAGATAGGACTGTAGATTCAAACAATGATTCCTCCCTGCCTTCCTCTTTAGTGTTTAAATCCTCAATTTCAGAATCCCTGCCTTCCCTTCCCTCCTCAGTGTCTAGAATAGCAAAAGCATTTGTATCTGGATTCTGAAAGATACAAGAACCATGTGGTAATCCTCTATCACCACCACTTTATCTTCCTCCTCTAATGCCACTACCTCCTCTGCCAGTAGTTACATTAGAGTTATCATCCTCAGTTTCAGGTTCCCTACCTCCCCTTCCTTCCTCAGAGTCTAGAGCAACAAAAGAGTTTGAAGAAGGATTCTGAACATGGTTGGAGCATGAGACAATCCTCTAGCACCACCACCTCCTCTACCTCCTCTATTATCACCAGTTCCTTTACCAACATTCACAGTAGATGAACCACCTCTAGACCAATATGCACCCCTATTCTCCTTTCTCTTGTTTTGTTGAACCCTCCATTGGTAGTTTGGAGGTGGGTTCTGTCCTCTTGCGGTTCTCTTAATGGGGTTAGTTATGTCTACCACAGGCACCTTATCAGGTTGAGGCACCATAGAAGGAGTTTTTGCCAGGCAATTGGTGACTGTATGACCTAATTTCTTGCAGTGTTGATAGAAATGAGGAGTTCTACCATAGTTAACCTTAACTGCAACTCCCTACTCAGAGCTTCAATCCACAGATGAGTTGGTAACTCTTTGGATATATCAATTTCAATACAAAGATTGGCATGAGTAAGTTTACTTTTGTTTGCTGTGTACCCATCAATCTTAACAGGATTACCTAAAAGCTTCCCAATCTCATACAATGCCTCCCTATGGAACAAAAATATCGGTAGGTTTTCAAGGGCAACCCAAACAGGTACCACAGGGAGTCATCTTCCAAAGAAAAGTTTGGAGTCCACTTAATCAGTCTCATAGGTATGCCTGCAACATTTGGACTACCTAAAATCCATAGCCTATTGAAATCTTCCTCAAGAAATAGCTTGATTATCACATGTCTTTTGTCCATGAAACTGACTGTGAAACTCGATTTGAGTCTCTTATCTTTGAGCATCTTAGTTACTTCGAAAATTTTTGGTATGCCATATGAAAACTTGCCAACAAGCGTAAGGGAGAAAGCCTTGGATAGATTGGTTACCTCATTTTCAGTGAATGACAACGAAGGCATGCCATTAAAGGTGAATTCTGATAATCACTCGATGAGAAGTCATATCTCCAAATGCAAACTGGTGTATTGGAGGAACGACGGCGGTTTGTACAGACTCTGTTAGATTGGTCGGAGGAGCGGGAATATGAGGCGTCACAGGGCGGGCAGGTGAAGACACTGCCCCTTTGAAATTTAAATTCGAGTGGCCCGCCAACCGAGGAGATAAAGAATTTGAGCTGCCGCTAACGATTCAGGCTGAGGAATCATCATCTGTTCAGGGAGCCAGTGCTCCATCCCTCAGATTTACAGTAGGTTGTCCCAACGACCGCGGAGATGACAGAATTGAAGTTGGTGAAGAGGTGCCGGGAGGAGAAGACGGCGCCTCCTCCCCAAACGCGACGTAGCCATGAAAAGTTACCAGTGAGGTAGTGACAACGGGTAGACGACCGGGAAAAGTGTACGCCGGCAACGAGAGGTTGCCAGTGGAAGACAGGATGAGCGGTGGAGGACGGCAAGAGTTGAAAATCGGATTTACTGTTCACAAAATCGCCAATGGATGTTGAGAGCGTTTTTTTCATAACATACTTGTTTCCCAAAAGAGTTTGTCCAGCTCTTGAAAGTACGGAAATGAGTCTTTTTCTTTTATTTGCTTCAGATACTTGTAGTATTTTATTCTTTATTATGATAATTAAAATTCTGAATTCTGAATTGTGGGAGACTGGGAGCCTTGAGGTAATATGAGGATTCTAATTATTAAAAGTTTGTAGTATATTCTCCTTACAAATTGTGATTGTGCTGGAAATATTCAGAGTGTTTGTTTACACATTTGAATTGAGAATAGCTTGTCTATTTCTGAATTTATATTTGGCATTTATCAGTTCCTATTATTGTGTGGGAACTCCCTGCTCATGTTGTGTTTGTTAACGATGAACTTGTTCATGTTCGCAGACCAGGAAACTCAACCGGTTGAAACTGATACTTGGCATGATCTTGCGCTGGGGAACCAATAAGGTGTTCACTAAGGCTGCAAACCTCTCTTCTAGTCTCTCCATTGAAAACAAAACTGTGACATTCTGTAGAGTAGAACATCAGAACATTAAGATAATTGCAGAGCTCTGTATCAACTAGACTTGATGCATGTTTTCATTCGAGAGCATGTAAAGGCCACAATTGTGTACTGTGTTTTGAGCTTGCTTCAGGTGTACTAACTTGTTGTAAATAGTTGTCTACATGTTGTCTTGGTGCATTATGAGTTCTTGGTTCACTTAGTAACACTCTAGTCTTATTCTGGAAATTCAACTAAACTGACTTGGGATTACCGCCCCATACCAAAGGGAGGATGACCGGATGACCCCATGGTGGTCCAGCCCCAAATGGTAATGTCACCAGCCATTCGGCTGAACTTATCTGGCCCTTCTTGGTTGGGACAAGTTTTTTTTTATTTTTAAATTTTGAAACACAAAAGTAATAAAAAATATACAAACGAACATATTTTTCGAGATTTATAAACAGATACTAGTGAAGGATACTTCCTCAACCATCACACTTCACCATTCTCTCTCTCTTTTAAACTCAAAATACTCTAAATTAATCTTTCAAACTCTTGTTTGCTAAAGAAAATGTCTTCCTCACCCCGATGCTAGTGCTTGAAGTTGTTGCACATATGATACTTGAATCTGATACTCTTTCTTCGGAGTTTGATTTTATTGTGGTTGTCCGTTCGCCAGTGTTCGATAATCTACTAGATGCAGTTGCGTCTCTCATTGAATGTGTAGTTAAAGTTCATCAGTACATCATGGGTTACTATGGAGTTACTATCTTAATCATGTTACTCATAAAGAATCTAAATTTGCAGCCAAGCAAATGGCCGTAAAAAGAAAAGATATCTTCAGGCAAGTTTTGCCATTATTCACGACCCAACATTGGCCCATACATATTACACCTTGGTAAGATCATGATTCATGAATACATGTATTTCTCTGTATAACATAATTATGGAAGATATATTTATCTCAACTTCAATATTTACTTCAATATTTACGAATAGTATGTCAAGGAATTCAACAAAGATATTATACTTGAAGTCGAAGACGAGATGGTTGAGAACATTTGGTTCACACATCAACCAGATCAACTCCATCAAATGATACATGACAAATAGGAAAGATATGCAAAACAAACTCAATCACTTCACCCTGTAAAGGAATTTAATGGAGCACATCTTTCAGAAGACCACTTGAATTATATTGTAAATTGTACTTGTTGCTTGTTTTCGACGTTCTGTTGTACTTGTATCTTGTACTGTTTAAGTTTGCTACTCGTATTGACTAATAAACACCTTGTTTCACTCCAAATTGCTAATATTCGTATTAGTTTAAGAGTAAGTCTACTGAGAGTTTATAGATAACTAGAGTCATTATTACGTACAAGAGAACAAGTCAGGAACAACTTCAAACAGTTTCTTTTCCTATGATGTTGCAAGCCCATTTTCTTTACCAGGGAACAAAATTACATTAGAGAGAGCATGAAGGATGCAATTTTGCAAACCCATGCAAAAAGAAACATACACTTAGCACACATCCAAGCACAGATAATACTATCAACACGCTTTCAAAATGAAAGTTTACGAACATTGATAATGGCAGGACTGTTTTGAGATAAACAAATGCCAAAAACATTCAATCTTGCATGAGACTACCATATTTCGAGATCATCTTAAATCTTTTAGAGTCAGCTTTAAAACCCATCTCCTCTGAAAAGTACTCCAAATATTCTCTGTAGATTGATATTAACTTTCAGTGCACATATTTACATATTTAGCTCCTGAAGTTTCAGCCAGCATCCTGTAAAGTAAGACCATGGCGTTTACTCCTCAATCAGCTGAAGAATCTATGATATTCTCTACGATGTTCTAAATTTGTACAAAATATTTATCCTGAATGTACTAAAACATTAACAGCAAACTTACTCACCCCAGCTTTAGAGAAGTATCTGAGGAATCAGACTCATGTGGAACTCCACTGGAGTTGCAGGGTGTGGTGAAGGATTATGATGACTGACCTTCATAAGCAATGTTCTCGGATTCAGGTGCTGTTGTATCTGGCAGCAATTTGCGATCTCGAAAACCTTTATCATCAACAGTTACAAAGTACATTGCATAAGATTGAGCATTTGAATGCATTTCCACATGTGACCGGTTAGATTTATCAAGTTAGTTATAGAAAAAGCATGAAATAAGCTTATGGCCATTAATGTGCACCTTTTGTCTAAGCTATTTGTTCTCTTCCTTGAGTCGCCTTCCCTGCATGATATACCAGGAGTAATTAACAATCTAAGCAAACAAAAGATCAGAAAAAACTTATTAAGACTCACATATACATATAACTTGTTTTTCCTTATCCATATGCCAGCACATGGTTTGGTAATGTAATTATTTGGAAAGTTTGATATGCGATGACATGAATATTGATCAATATATCCTCTCTAAGACGGTATCCTGACCTTTTCTTGAAGTTGGTTGATCTCGTTCATGATTCTCTTGTCCTGTTATGAATTACAAATCTAATAAATTGTGAAATTCCAACACCATCAATGACAAATAAATCGGTAAATTCAAGAAAACAAGCCTTTATCTCAATAACACAGCTCAATCCAGCTTGTAGTGGCTTCCAGAAGCTGCAACTCTTCAATAGTCAATTCTTGGAGTTCCTCACCTCTCATGCGCCTGTAAATGAAAAATCCTTGTAATTTATATTTTAAAAAGTTCCTTTTGTTTTAAAACGACGGCTTGTGATAGTTCAGATACCATAAGATGAGGTATGTGAATAAGGAACATACCTCAGCTCATTGCTTCTCATACCCACTTGTTTGCTTAATGATCTGGTGTAGTTGTTATCCCCAACAAGCTGCAGGGCATTGGACTAACCTTTCAGCAGTAGCTTTCAACTGCGATTAAATAGAATAAACTGTTTAGATAAAAGCTATACCTGTGGCTCAAGTGATAGCTGTTGAAGCATATCGGGATAGTTTGAGTGCAGATTATACCTTTCAATTATATCCTTCATACTACAAAAAAGGTATAGAGAAGAAGGTCACACAATAACTATCTTGGTATCTTGTCTAGATATAGAGAGTAGCTACACACAGGGGGGTGACCCAAGATTTAAACTTTGGTGGGACGAAATTACATATAGGACGGTATTTCAGGGGTTTGTCGGGGCAGGATTCTAAACTAACGAAAATATTACATATAAAAAATTTTGATTTCAAAATTTGGAGGGGGCGATATGCTCCCTCCTGGTTCCGCCCCTGGCTACACAAATACATGATGAACAATACTTCCATTAGCATGCACTTGGATCTATCTAAATCACACATATAAGTGTTGTTGCATCTAATTTAGAGAGAGCAAGTAGTGTCCAAGACAAGAAGAAGAAATCCACTCCACATCATTATAAATTAGGTGATGGTTGCAAGCAGTTGGGTATCAATCATATTGAAGAAAAGCATGAGTTTTAGAAGAAGGAATTATTAGTCCACTCTAATTTATCAAAAGAACAGAGAAGCACAAGTTGCAAAAGAAAAGAAAAGAGGAACCTTGAACTGGCATAGTGAAAGACATTGCCGGTGGATGAGGAGGAGATGATGAGAGCAACATCAACATCGCAGAGAACAGACAATTCTTGAGCTTTCTTGAAAAGCCCTCTTCTTCTCTTTGAGAAAGTCACCTGTCTTGCTGAACTCTTGTCTATTTTCTTGATCTCAATCTTCTCCCGAGCCATCATTACACAACACAATACAACACTTCAAATTAAACCACTGCAAGTGGGATACTGAGTTAGTCACTGACATCCATATTACTACAAGAAGAAAAGGCTTGAAAACACTCAACTAGATATATTTTTGCCATTTTTAGAGGGTGAAGGAACATGAGAACAACCCCTTTTAGAGATAATTGCTTTCCAATAAAGGGAAAAGATGCCGCCAAATGGACCCTTAAATTAGAATTTTCAATTTTCTACCATGTCATAAACGATAAATATTTTCAGAATAATGAAATTGAAATATTTAAATTTTATAATTACATATAGATATATATTAGTGTAATAATTACATTCAAATTCAGTTAGATAATAATTATATATTAATGGGAATTTATAAATTTAACTTTTGACAATCTAAAAGTTGAAAATTTCATTTTATCCCTCTTCAATTATCAACTTTTAGAATTTATCAAATAACCTTAACTTATCCATGTCACGTGCATAACACATGTGGACATATATATTGTAACGACCCGGATCTTGTTCAGACATCAAGGGTTGTGCCGAATATTCCAAATACCCATTTATTATTAAAATATTAAACATTATCCGTTACAAACCAAATGTACAGGATAAGTAAAACGGGAAAACAGAAAACACACATCTAACTTAAACTGCAGCAGCGGATTTTCTTGCCAAAGTCCGGCTGTCTAAGCTACCCAAGCCTGTCCTCGTGCTCAAAATCTGGGAAAGTAAGTTATTGAAACAAAGAGAGTGTCAGTCACGAAGACTCAGTGAGGATA
>JAYMSP010002592.1:0-23388 GCA_036897095.1 Plantago elongata
TTGCGGTACAAACCTTTCTTTACAGTTTATGAGTTTCTTTTATTTACTTGATTAATTCTAAGAAATTGATAACAACTTGCACTTATATATGCACTTGATTACTATTGCAGAGTGATGTGGAGAGGAGGATTGCAGAGAGGATGGAAACCGATCAGGAGTTGACTATTATATTGGTCAGTCCTCTGTATCACGATCTACCGGTCGTCATTACACCCAGATCGAGGTCGATAACATTGTGACTTCTCTCCAAAACGAGATTCATACTCTCAAGACTACAGTTGAGACTTACCAGGCCCGTGTCGATCGAGAGATGACAGAGATGATGCAATTGATGTCCCTTCTGAGCCAAGGACGTAATCCTGATGATGCTCCTCCTTCTTATTCTTAGTTCTAGCTTTTATTATCCGAATACTACTTTTTTTATGAATTCAACTCGATAATATTAGGATACTTACTTATGTACGAATATTTTTACTATATGCCGGTTTCTTATTAATTTATGAACTTTTCGTGAAATTCAAATGGTCTTCTTCATTATAATTGTATTGGGTGACAAAAGGTTAAATACGATCGAATTAGGTATTGATAAAATAAAAAAAAAAATTTGTTCAATTTAGCGACGGATACACATTATCCGTCGCTAAAACCACGAATTAGGAAGCTCTTTCCTAATTCGTGCTAACGACGGATTAGCTCTATCCGTCGTTGCATTGTAGGCACGGATAATTTTATCCGTGTCTACATATAACGACGGATAAAGTTTTTTCGTCGTTAAAACTAACGACAGATGAAATTAACCGTCGTTAGATGTTTAACAATGTCCGTTTTCACAAAGGACGTTTTATCTGTCGCTATGGATAAAACCGTCATTAGAACTTGCGATTTTGTAGTGCATGTTATCATCAAAATTATCGATAAATATGCATCAGAAAATCATTGTTCTCAAAATGGTGTTTTCATATTTAAAATATTATAACTATTTTGATTAATAACATGGAATAATTATTTTATTACTAACAAAGGTCTGATGCCAAATAAATTATCTAGATATATATATATTTGTTCCTATATATGCTTTTGTGGTTGTTTATAGAGAAAATAAATTAATCTTGTTGTAATTAGGTCATTAATTTGTTACTCCCTCGATTCCTTATAATTTTTCTCATTTTACTACTTTATGGATTTTATTTGAATTTGATAATAAATTATTATTAAATTATAATAATAAATAATTTAATAAAATCATGTAGTAGAAATATAATCCCTTATTATTGGTGATTTTAGAGAGAGGGGCAACATGCAACTAGCCATGGTTTAATACATGTTAGGGAAGTAAGAGGTGGATGTGTGATTGGCCCTCACTTTTGTCTACTACAAAACAAACCAACATGGGAACTGTCTCCAATCAAAAAAATTAGTGATCATCATCTCATCAAATGAGCTCAACATCATCATGATTAGAATGAAAATCTTTTGCACAAATCGAAAGCTTGTTCTATATTTCTCAGAAGCATTATCACACATCCAGCCTTAAGATGATCATATAGTTGTGCTACTAAGAAAATAGCTTTTCAAGTATGTTATTAAATGCGCCAAACATATCTCTAGGCATAATCAACTTGACAAATTGATTAATCTAATCAAATGCTCAATTTGTAGGTGCATGTAAGATCGAACCGACGATGACAATACTCCAGGTCAGGTGATAGATTGATTAAGTGATCCATCAATAATGGCTTAGTGCTATTTATATTGGTTGAAATGGAATGACTTATATAAACAATTTTTTAGGTAACTTGATATAAGCTTACCGTTATTACATTAGGCGACAACGTCACAGACTTAATATCTACCCACCACAGTAGTCTCTAGAATCTCGGAAGTTAACGGTAGGAATATCGAATAATAATTTGTCTGTATTCATAAATAATAAAGGGTAATATACAAGTTACAAGACCTATAAAGTAGGCAAGAGACTACTCTAATTAATAATTTAACTAGGAGTCTTAGAATTCTAATATATATATTATTCTATTGTTAATATAATTACATAGTGTATCACACCCCCGCAGTAGATCCGGGAGGAAGTCTAACACTGAGACTGTCACGAAAATCATCAAAAAGTATGTGCAGAAGCCTTTTTGTGAAGATATCTACTATTTGATAGCGAGAAGGAACATGGTGAATTCGAACTTCGCCTTAGCAACCTTTTCCGGGACGAAATTAATGTCCATCTAAATATGCTTCGAGTGTTGATGTTGCACGAGATTGCTGAAAAGATAGATGGTGGAGACATTGTCGCAGTAGACCAGAGTAGCTTTAGAAATCGGACAACATAGCTCCAGGGGAAGATTGCGAAGCCAACAGGACTCAGAAACGACGTTGGCAACACCACAATGCACAGCCTGAGCACTAGATTTGGAGATCGTGGATGCCGCTTAGAAGACCAAGAGATAAGATTGTCGCAAAGAAAAAGACAACTACCCCAATCGACGTCCGTATAGGAGACGAGAGCTGACAGTGGTCTTGTAGAGATGGAGACCAAGAGTACTATTGCCTTGAATGTATTAAATGATGCGTTTGAGAGCATATATATGGTCGACTCTTGGATCGTGCATATAAAGGCAAACTTGTTGAACTACATAGGAGATGTCAGGTGAAGGTCAAGTATTGCAAAGCACCTGCAAGGGAACGATAGATAGACGGATCTTCACAAGGCGAACTGGCCCCAGAGCCGAGCTTGTTGTTGGTGTGATGGTGTCGACTGGTGTGAGCGACGACTTGCATTGGGATATTTCGAATCACTGAATAATATCAAGTGCATAATTATGTTGAGAGAGAAATATGCCAGCTGTTGTATGAGTAATCGAAATCCCAAAAAATATGATAAGGGGCCAAGGTCCTTCATTGCAAATTCCGCACCGAGCATCTTCATGAAGGATAACCAAAGTGTATCAGAGGAGGCAGTGAGAATAATGTCGTCCACATAGAGAAGAATATATGATGTACCTTTGCCTTGGGAGTAGATAAATAATGAATGATCCGAGTAGTTGTGAGAGAAACTGATCATGCGAACAAAATCAGCGAAACGTTGATACCAAGCTCTGGGTGCTTGCTTTAGTCCATAGATAGAATTTTTCAAGTGGCACATGTAATCCGGGTGTGTTTGGTCCTTGAATCCTAGTGGTTGGTGCAAATAAATCGTTTCGTGAAGATTACAATGAAGAAAGGCATTCTTGACATCCAACTGATGAATATGCCATGAGCGAGATAGAGCAATGCTGAGAGCAATTCGGATAGTAGCCGGTTTGACAACTGGGCTAAAAATCTCGTCATAATAAATGCCAACCTATTGAGACCTGTCATCACAAACAAGACGAGCTTTGTGCCTCTCAAAAGAACCATAATAATTCTTTTATGTCGAAAAATCCAATTTAGTGGGATGGGGCACTAACTCCCACGTCTTATTCTTAAGAAGAGCATTATATTCATCAAGCATGGAAGCATTCCAATTCGGGTCATGTAAAGCACTAACGGAATTTCGAGGAAGAGGGGAAATATGTGTTTGTGTAAGGTTGACATAATTGGGCTGAAGACGTTTGGATTAGGTTAGCGAAACCGAGTGGAGGGAAGACGAGGGGGATCTGGAATAGTTTGCTGGATCGAATGAGTCGATCCAGTGGATCGAATGAGTCGATCCAGTGGAAGAAGGCGTGAGGGAGATCGACTGGACCAGTAGGATGTTGCTGAATCGAAGTCGATCCAGCAGCTGGGGAGCCTGAGGCGGGATGCTGGGGGACAGAGGGTCAAGCAGTCGGTTGTTCCGGGTTTGTAAAAAAATGAAGGGTGTATAGGGGACGTTGTTGATCCAGAAAAAGTAAGATGTAGGTGGATCGGTTTGGAGTTTGGAGAAAGGGAAGTTCGTTTAATTAAAAGTGACATGTCGAGAGAGAAAGATTTTCTTAGTGGACAAGTCATAACATTTATAACCACGATGATTATTGAGATATCGCAAAAAAAAAAAAAAAAAAGAGCTTGAAGTTTGTTAGTGGTGGTGGTGGAGGGAAAAAGGGGAAAACACAAGCACCCGAAAATATGAAGGTGAGAGTAAGAGGGAGCCCATCGATAGAGTATTTGAGTGGGTGATTGGTAGTTTAAAAGTTTGGAGGGAAGTATATTGAGGAGATATGTGGCAGTATCGAGGGCGTGAGGCCAAAAAGAGGGAGGAATAGAAGCATGGGCAAGTAAGGTACTTATTATATTATTAATGGGCTTAATTTTGCGTTCGGTCTTGACATTTTGAGATCAAGTATGGGGACAAGAGAAACGAAAAGAGATGCCATGTGATGCGCAAAAATAGTGAAACTGATTGTTATCGAATTCGCGACCATTTTCACATTGCAAGGTTTTGATGTCCCGTTCCAATTGCGTTCGAATGAGAACTTGAAAGGAGAGAAAGGTGAAGTAAAATTTGGACTTGTTGGTAATAGGAAAAGTCCAAATAAAATTATTATAATCATCCAAGAAAAAAAGATAATAACGATGTCCAGAAGAACTCAAAATAGGTGAGGTCCATAAATCACTATGAATCAGTATATCAAAAGGCATAACAATAGTAGTCTTTGAATCAAGGAATGATAATCTAAACATATGACAAAAAGAAATTTTAGTGCGATTACATTGAATAAAATTAGAATTGCAAAGAGAACTAAGAATGGCATCGCCAGGATGGCCAATCCGAGAGTGCTACAACGAAGGGGTGGTGGCGTGGAAGGCAGTGGGTGGAGAAGCTTTATGAGTGGTGGTGGTGGTGGTGGTAGTGATTGGATAGAGGTCCCCGGTGCTCTCACATCTCATTAGAGGGTTTTACGTTTTGATATCCTTAACAGAAAAATCATGAGGGTCAAATTCAACGGATACTTGATTATCAATGGTGAATTTACGAACCGACTAAGATTTTTAACTATATTGGGAGCATGCAAAATATTGGGGAGACAAAAATTGGGGTTAGGGTGAGAGAGAGAGAGAGAGAGAGAGAGGGGTGACCGAAACCACGAATAGGAATAGGTGCTACCATTACCGACAATAATACCAGAATATTTGCTCAAAGAATATTAAGACATAAGAGTACCTGGATTGGTGGTCATGTGGGACGAAGCTCCGGAGTCCATATACGAGTTGTCATCAGGATTGTGGAGAGATAGAGTTTTCATAGCCGCATTGAGGTCGGTTGGAGCATAACATGTAGAAGGAGCAGCTTGCACAAAATATGCATGCGTTGGGCGTGGAGCCGGACCGTGAATGCCTTGGCCCGAGGGGGTCTAGGCTGGCGGGGCCGGGTTCCATGGAACCGTGGGTATGGGGCATGGCGGTATAGCCCAAGCGGGCGGGTATGCACATGGAGCAAAGTTGGGGTATTGCCATGTCAGACGTGTCGGGTTGGTGATTAAAACCTTGGGAGGAGTTTTGATTGTTGTTGCCTTTGCGGTTTGAATACTTTTTCTTGTTGCGATTGAAGTTTTGGTTCTGGTTGGTATTTTGAGGGGTGGAGGTAGGGGTAGAATGGGCAACAAGAGTTGAAGAGGAGCCGGTGTCACGAGCTCTCTTCTTGACGGTGGTGTCGTGCAAGCTTAGGCTAGAACAAAGTTGGGAGAAGGTGGGAAGAGATTTCTTTTTTTGGATATGGGTAACAAAAGTAGAGTAGGAGTCAGGTAGGCCAGCTAGGGTATGAAGCACCAAACGTTGACCCGAGACAGGGGAACCAACGTTGGCAAGTTGGTCGGAGAGAGATTTGAGGCGGTTACAGTAGGCAATCACCGAAGAATAATCCACCATCCGTAGATTGGTGAATTCAGTTTCAAGGAAGGAAGCACAATAATTCTGGTTATCCTGAAAATTATGTGAATGCGATTTTAGGCAGATTCGGCTGTGTCATTCGTGACAAGGATATAGGAGAAGATGTATGGGAAAAGGGTGGCGTACATCCATGGAAGGACGTCGATGTCAAGCCATTTCCAAAGAGTAGGACCGTCTTCTTTAGCTTTGGTGTAGGCATCGTGCTCGGGTTTTATCCGTTGGGGGGATAATGTGTTCAAGGACGATATGGACATTGGCTTGGACCTTGAACAAGGTAGACCATTCATGATAGCGAGCGGTTTCAAGGTCAAGGGTGATGAGGATGAGGGCCTTGACATTGGTAACGACAAGAGCCGAGTGAAAACCGGGGCTAATTTGGTGGTCGTGGGGATCGAAAAAAAAGGTAGCAAAAACAGAGAGCTGGTCGGCTGTTTAATCGAAAAAGGAAGCAGAAAAAGGGCCTGGTTGTGTTCGAGAAGGAGGATCGAACATGGAGGTTGTTTATCGGCTTTCTTTGGAGTTCGGTCGAAAAAGAGACAGGGAAGGACTGTATATTGATCGATGGAAGGGGAAGGCAGAGAACACAGGTCGGACAGGGGAGAAAGTCGGAGAAAAAAGGACATATCGATTGCTGGAGAAGGCAGCAGTTCGAAGAAGGCTTTTTTTACTGATGTGAGGTCGGGACGTGGCTCAATACCATGTAGAAATATCGAATAATATTTCATCTGTATTCTTCGAATAACAAGAGGTATGTATACAAGTTACAAGACCAATAAAATATAAAATAGACAGGAGACTAATTTAATTAGAAGACTAATCTAATTACAACTCTAATAAATATATTATTCTATTGTGAATACAATTACATAATCCACGGGGTTAAATGTGCAAGCTCGACTGTGCAATCCCCACAGTTGCTAATCAGGCGTCACTTATATTTGTCCGCATGCAGCCTATTTGAGAGAGCATAATTGGTATGGTACAATCCTCGAATTATTCTGAGTTAGGTCATTATTTTGTTATATAATATATATATGTCTTCTCACGAAGAGGATGCTACCAATTTAGATGAATTAATTAAAAACTCATGCAGTTTAATTTAATTTTATTTTATTAAGTTTATTAATGTGCACAGTTTAATTTCATTCAATTCAACAAATTTTAGTTAAAGATAAAAGAGCCTAACTCCCTCCAATTGTAAACTGCATTTTTTGTATGTTTCAAACTGAACAATTAAATATTAACCCTTAACGTATATTATATTCAGTTCGTATTCATCAAGTATTTTATTACCTTTTCATGTTCAATTAGTTGAGATTTTTATAAGTTCATACTCCTTCCGTCTCGAGTTAAAAGTTTTGCGGGACCGGACACAAATATTTTTTAAAAATTAATAAAGTAGAAAAGAAGGTAATAAAGTATGAATGTGATTGAATAAAGTAGGATAAATAGTGAATAAAGTATGAGAGATAATGTATAAAGTATGAGATAGATTTTTTATTCAAAGAAATGAAACTTTTTATTTGAGACAGCCTAAAATGGAATATGAGATTTTCAATTTGAGACGGAGGGAGTATTTATTCGTGTTAAAAAACAGTTTTTTTTATTTTACAAGCAAAATCTAAATTCAAGCAATAATATTGTAAAAATAACAAAATTTCTAGAAAAAGGGTGTGAAAAGCAATTTCGTACATCAAAGAACTTTACAATTAACAAAATTCAGATGCAAAATATCACATTTCATGAATGTAGAGTTAAAATAAAAATGGAAATTATAGATCTATTAGTTAGGAAATACTATATCATTTAGTATAAAATATAACCTTTTTAATAAATATTAATTGTTCACGAACAATTAACGAACTACCGAATAATAAATTATTAACGAATATAATCACGAACTATTTTGTTATCAAAATGAAACACAAACTGAACATTGACTAAAAATTTTAATAGCGTGCATTTCATTTACACTCCTAATATGTTCTTATATATAGCATGGTGTAGACCTATAGGATTGCATCAATATCCAAGAATCTTATATATCCCAATTAAGTTAAATAGAGATCATCAGTATGGAACAAACAGTGGGAGTGATGGTGGCAGTGACAGCCGGAATGGCAATGTTCGCATGGTGGCTGTTACGGTGGTGGAATCATGTACGATATGCCGTACAAGTCAAGCGACGGTTCTCTAGTACTTCAGCCACAAAACTCCCTCCAGGTGACATGGGATTCCCATTCTTGGGAGAGATGCCTACTTTCCTTTGGTACTTCAAGGTTCTTTGTAAACCTGATCACTACATTCACTCCAAGCGCCGCAAGTAAGATGTTCCTTAACTGCACGTCTACCTTAATGTTCGCCTTCTTTTATCAAGAATCGTATCTCTAAATTCTAAGATAAGCTGATGAAATAGAGAAATGGCTTAATAAGTTAATTGGTTTGATCAGGTTTGGTGATGGAGCAGGACTGTTTAGAACGCATCTATTCGGAAGGCCATCTGTGGTAGCATGGTCTCCAGAAGCCATCAAATTTGTACTCCAAACTGATGAAATTTTCATCCAGGAGTGGCCTTCTGTGGAGCTTATGGGCAAGACCTCTTTGATATCTGTCCATGGGGAGCCGCACGATAGGGTCAGAAAGTTCCTTCTCAGGGGTATTAATCAGCCTACTTCTCTTCACCAGATTGCCCTCATCATCCAACCGCGCATAATCGCTTCCCTCCACGCCTGGGCCCAACGAGGCAGAGTTACTGTCTATGATGAAGTTAAAAAGGTCAACTACATGTCTAACTCCTTCCCACAGCACATACTTATTATGAGTAATTTGTGGTTACGGAAAATCTTGAAAAGTCATTGCGAGTATACGTACTTTCATGATCTGTGCAGGTTACCATGGAAAATATTGGACAGTATTTTGCAGGATTAGAACCCGGACCTGTACTCGATACTCTGGCTGAGCTGTTTAAGGGTTTAATGGATGGATTTAGAGCTTATCCTATTAACCTTCCTGGAACAGCTCATTATCATGCTACTATGGTCTGTTACTTCAACATCTATGCATAAGTTTCTACATATATTAATTTTTGTTTGATCTGTTACTTTACAATAATGCAAAAGAAGAGAAATAATAAAAGAAATTATTATCAACTATTGCAAAGACAAATCAAATTCTATAGATTAAATTATGTCTTTTTGACGTCGATTGGCAGTGTCGGAAGAAAATTACAAAAATATTTGCTCAAGAGATGGAGAGGAGGAAGAACTCTGAAACTAGGACTGTGAAAAATGATCTCATGGCAGGTCTGATGCAAATGAAAGATCAAAGCGGCAATCAGTTAAGCGATGTTGAAGTTCTTGATAACATAGTCAGCCTTGTCGTTGGAGGCTATGAACCGAGTACTATTGCCATGATGTGGGCTTTCTATTATCTTGCTAAGTATCCAAATGTGCTCAAAAAGCTTCAGGTACACTATGTAGTATATATGTTAGTACACTTATTTATACCTCTTGATCTAACTTTTAGGATCGTATTGCTTATGTTATCCGTGTAATTGACTTGTTAACAGGAAGAACACATCAGCCTTGCAAGTCAGAAACAGAATGGAGATTTCATCACACATGATGATACTTTAACTTGTAAATATACTAGTAACGTATGTTATGATTTGGATTCTAAATATGTGCAGATTGCTCTTTCTGAGTAAAGTGAAGTGTTGATTCTATGATTCAAATATAGGTGATTGAAGAGATCATTAGATTAGCAAACATATCACCATGTGTATTCAGAACTGTTACTAAAGATGTTGAGTTCCAAGGTACATACGAGTGAACTACTTCACCCGTCACATTCAGTTCTATACGTGTCTTCCTCTTACGACTGTACTGATGGATTAGAATGAACATCGTGTTCACTGATCAGGTTACACAATACCAAAAGGGTGGAAGGGTGGAAGGCTGTTTGCTGGCTCCGATACATTCATATAAATCCTGACAACTTTGATGATCCGATGTGTTTTAATCCAAATAGATGGGAGGTGAGTATATATGTAGACATCATCTTTTCATTTTCTCAATTGGAAATTGGTGAACAAGAAGTTGAAACTGCGACAGATGGAGTTATAAGTAACTCTAAATAATGTATAATTCGCAGGCGCCACCAAAGCCAGGAACATTTTTAGCTTTTGGCAGGGGAGAGAGACTCTGTCCTGGAAACATGCTAGTTCGATTACAACTATTCATCATACTTCATTACTTGGTCATCGGATACAGGTGATCAAAAACTGGAACTAAACCAATTACTATGAGCACTAGAACATTATACTCTATGATATGATGATGAATTTGGCACGTATGTTTGTAGTAATAAATAGCTCAACATGTTCATTTCTAAAATTCGCAGATGGGAACTTGTGAATCCTGATGCTAAAATGACGTACCTGCCTCTTCCAAAACCAGAAGATGGAGTTGAGATTAATATCAAGAAATTAGACAACGTTTAGTAGTAATTGATTATCAGCTTGGTTTCCAAGTGATTTTCTGATATCAGATATGTAAAGGCCTCCAAGTCGCGGTCCATGTTGCTGTAAAGATTTGTATGTGCTATGCATCAGCTAGAGCTTGCGCTCATATCTCGCTTTTGTATTTGTATAATGTTGAGTTTATTCGATTAATTCGCCTTAATTCTTATCAATAACAATGCCAAATTATACACAGAGATCAAACTTAACAGTAAATTTAATTAATGAATAATTAAAAAGTGGTCATTTTCTTTACTTACTACCAACAGCAGCAGAGCTTCTTTCATCTCCAACAAAGCATCTTGGAAACATTTGGCTAACTCTTTAGGCTCTGATATTACATCACTCAACGTTTATTTGCATATTTGCAACCTCTGCATAACTCACAAAATGCATAACCAGTGCCTGCATACATATACATACTTTCGGCTCTAGACTGTGTTTGTTGTATGAATAGATAAGCGAATTTTGGCATGTCCTGATGAAATCACTGATCAGTTGCTGCCATGCAACTCGATTCAATATTGTGCATGCAGTGAACATCATATACAATATGTCACCTTCAATCCCTCTTCTGATCGTAGATTCATGATTTCTAAGTCTATGATTCGAAAACCTTCCAGTAGAACTATATGTAAATTAAACAGTGTTTTGATTATTAACCTTCCAGTAGAACAATTCGCACTTTTATCAGCTCAATTAGATTATCTTCAAAGGAAGTATTCCTTGTTACCGTCTATTTGGTAGCTGATCTGAAAATTTTCTTCCACATATCAACTTCAAAGATGCAAGACTCAGAAAAATACTGGTATTTACAAACACTGGTATATTTCAGTACACCAACATGGCAACTGCAAAAATCTTGAAATACAATACAAGTAGGATTAATAACTATACTCTGGAATTAATCTGGCTTTCACATAGAGCATGCTTCAACTAGATCACATCGATCAATTGCGCACTACATATGATCTTTAATGTGTAACTAGCAAAAGGCCACTCTGTACAAATGTAGAAGAGTCCGCATATTTAACAAAATTTCTTGCCTAATCCAATATACGCTACTTTCTTACGAAACATCTTATCGTCTCATTTTTTGTCAGCTTCGCGGAAGGTATAATATTGCTGTTTCAAATGCTCCTTCAACTTGATGCATACCCTTTACTAAGTTGAATTGCCTTGCAGCTTTCTCTGTCATCCATAAACAGGCAAGAAAACTCATTCAATGTCTGCATCATCTCCAATAACTAAAGATTGATAGTATTGAAAAAGTAGCATAGAGTTACCCTATATATCAGCAGCAATTCCACTAGATTGATCCTTGTGGTTCTTCTTTGGTTGCTTCACTCTGGGCAAAGGCTTCTTCGGAATGATTAAGAGATACAAGTTTTCCATCAAAAGCAGAAGGCAACTTGACTTCTCCATCAGCCATCTCAGAGTCAGCAGGAACAACAGCCTCCTGAACAAACCCAGAAATCAAAAGCTCATCTTTGACGCTATCAGCTTGCTCAGGGTCAGCAGAATTGGCAGACTCTGGAACAGACCCAGAAACTTCAAACTCCTCTTTCGCGTTATCAAGTTTCTCAGAGTCGGGAGGAACCTCCTGAACAAACCCAGAAATCACAAACTCATCCTTGACGCTATCACCTTGCTCAGGGTCAGCAGAATTGGCAGACTCTGGAACAGACCCAGAAACTTCAAACTCGTCTTTCTTGTTATCAAGTTTCTCACAGTCGGCAGGAACAGCAGCCTCCTGAACAAACCCAGAAATCACAAGCTCATCTTTCGCACTATCAGCTTGCTCAGTGTCAGCAGAATTGGCAGACCCAGAACCTTCAAACTCATCTTTCACATTATCAAGTTTCTCAGACTCAGCTGGATTAGTAGAATCTTGAACAATCCCAGAAACCACAGGCTCATCATTGACGCTTTCAGCTCTCTCAGAGTCCGCAGGATTAGCAAACTCCTGAACACACTGAGAAATCTGAAACCCGTCTTTGACATTTTCAGATTTCTTAGTGTCCGCAGCATTAGCAGACTCCTGAACATGCCCAGAAAATTCAAGCTTGTCTTTGATATTATCAAGTTTCTCAGAGTCAGCAGCAGACTCCTGAACAAATACAGAAATCACAGACTCATCTTTGACATTGCCAGGTTTCTCAATGTCCGCGGCATTTGCAGACTCCTGAACAAAACCAGAAATCACAGGCGCGTCTTTCACATCCTCTATTCTCGCTCCACCGGTCATGATACATTCTCCATCAGAGAGAGTAGACATTGAGGCAGTTTTTTCATTCTCACCCAATATTTGAACATCATTTGCAGAAATTGTAGGTGAAGAATCAGAAGATAGTTGCATGCTACTAACTTCAACATTTAACTCAATACAAGAGGCTGTGGCATTACATATCTCCTTATCAGAATCAAGGGATGGTTCAACAAGTAAATGGAATTCACTTTCCCTTACAGCCAATGTTGCTTGACACAATTCTGGTTTAAGCTGTACAGAAGCTGCAGTACTGACGACTTGTACAGAAGCTGCAGTACTGACGACTTGCACAGAAGATGCATCGTTTTCCAAGTTAACTTCATCTGTCGTACCATGGGTAGACACTTCAGAAAGAAAACCAGGCGAGGACTTAAAAGAACTTTTATCTACAATTAACTTCGAGGTGGCGCCTTCAGAGACCTTCACAGCCGAATCTGCATTGGCCTGATCAGTTGCAATTTCTGTATTACCTAAAGCAGAAAGTTTCTGGTTCTGAATGGCCTCAGAGGCATGTCTAGTTTCCCCAGAAGACATGCAGCAGGATTTTAGAGGACATTCAACTTCACATGGTATCACAACTTCCACAGACTTCTTGTTATCCTTCAAGCTACCAGTGGGCTTTTCAAACTCAGAATTTACCACAATAGTTTGCTTGCTGGCAAGACAGATATCTGATTCACAAATAGCATTTGAAGCATTGTCTTGTATAATATCATCTGAAGGGAAGGCTGGTATCGCATTACTAGAAACTGGAGAATCAGATTCATCACCTGTCTTAGTTTCTGCCTTGCTATCAGCTGAAAGTAAGGCTGGTATTGCAGAAGCAGGAGCATTAGATTCATCACGAGTCATAGAGTCTACTTTATTAACTCCCGAGGGACAGGCTGATATCTCGGAACTGCAAACTCGGGCATCGGATTCATCACCTGTCTTAGTGTCTGCTTTGATATCTTCTGAGTGAAAGACTGGTACCACGGAACCAGAAAGTGGAACATCAGATTCACAATTAGTCTTACTGTCCGCTTTATTATCACCCGGATGAAGTGCTGGTATCCCAGAACTAGGAACCGGAGAATCTGCTTCATCATTAGTCTTAGTATTTCCTTTATTGTCATCAGACGGGAGGACTGGTATCACAAAACTAGAAACCGGTTCATCAGATACATGATTAGTTCTGGTGTCTGGTTTATTATCATCCAAAGTGCAGGCTGGTATTGCAGACCTAGAAACCAGAGCATCAGATTCATGATTAGTTTTAGCGTCTGCTGTGTTATCATCTGAAGGTAAGGCTGGTGTTGCTGAACGAGAAACCAGAGCATCGGATTCATCATTATTCTTAGTGTCATGGCACCCTCCTGAATCACTACTAAAATGTCCATTGTGTACTGTGGATGAATCAATATCAGACTTTCTGGGCAAATGAAGTTGGTCCTTGCTTGATTCGGAAACCTTGATGCCCACCACTGAAAAGCAAAGGTTCAGCATAGGCAAAGATAACAATGTTAAGACCAAATAGTAAAACAATGCAGAGTAGAAGAGGTCACATTTCTACTTGGTTAAAATACAAAACATAAATAAACAAAAAAGCTTGGGATAATAATTACCATCAGAAGTTTCTGGCTTTACTAAAGGCTTCTGCAACATATCGGTCCCAGGAAAAACCAACATATTCATGGCTTTTATTTCATACTTGAGGTCATACTTAATTTCATGAAATCCGAAAACTCCGGTCCATGTTTTCATATGTTCTGGTATGGCAGGAATGACCAAATGCTCAATTTTGAGAGAACACAGTTCCTGAAATCACACGTGGTAATTAACTTAAAAAATAAATGAGTGTGGAAAAGAGGCTAGATAATTATGTGCATACAAGTTGTTTTATATTTAAAAGCATTCAGCAGACAATAGGTCCATATAAAAATGAATCATGCATATGCAGAAAGCCAAAATGCCAAATCACATGCTTGCTTACCAGGGGTAAAATATAACAAAAGAGAAAATCAATAAATCTTATTGTACTTCGCAAGTGGAGAATATTCTTTTAGAAAAGGGAAAGGGAAACATTTTGTTTTCTTACCGCTTCAATTGCACACAATAGGCGCCGGCACATTCCTTGGCGCCTATAGATTTCACGAGTTCCAATAAAAGGCATCTCAGCAAGACGTGTTCCATGGATCCTAATGAGGAGAAAATAAGTAAATCATCAGATTTCTTCAATACAAGTGAAGAACTAACTAATTTTAATTTTTTTTAATGCAAACGTGAGAACTTATTTTGTAGGTGTCTGAAGTTATTGTTGGAAACTTATTTCAGCCACTTTCTTTTTTTTTTTTCAGCACAAGTAGAGAATGAGTGTTTGCAGAAACAGCTTCTGCTACCAAAATGAACTAAAAATGCTGTTTAAGATCCAGAGATTATTACTATATACACTTTTAAATATCAGAAGCCTCACATAAGACCGTGTTTCATACCTAATACAAGCTGCAGCAATAATTTCATCTCCTCGTTCCAAAATTGCTGTATAGAATCCCCGATAATCCAACCTATTGAAATTTGATCTATAAAATAGAAAAGAAAAAAACAAATATTATTGATCGTCTTATAGGTAAATGTTATGGTATCCATGTAGACACACACATACTCATGTGCACACAAAGAGAGGCAGTAAATAAGGAAAGAACAAGGAGCTAATTATGGCAAACAAAGATAGATGAACCCATGCTTATGCATCTCTGGTAGAGGACAGATTTTTAATCTTGGCTTTTTTCTTCAAGTTTTAACTAATAAAGAAGTTTGAAAGGAAGCAACAATAACCAATGAATATGTGGTGACAGTGGAATGATATTTACAAACAGGCAAAAGAATGGGAAAAGCTGTAGATAATTGCCTTAATAACAGGATAGTACATCACTATTAGCATTATTAAAATATGGTAACATAAAGAAATCTGGTAAACATTATATGTTGGAATACAACTTTTCAGAAATCAAGTTATCTCTTGCTTAACTCAGTTCAGCTACAAAAACGAATAGGCAGAAGTGGTAGGATTATACAAAGAAACGAAGAATATTACAATAAGGTCATTGCCAACTTAATTGCTTAATTGGATAGAATAACGTTATGTCCAATGAATATTGAACACGTGTAGGACAATGCTTCTAGAGACATCACGGCGAGTAGAACTCTAAGTTCACCAAGCAACTATAAATATATTATTCGCTCCGCCCCACAAGAATATCCCACATTCCATTTATATATGTCCCCACTAAAAAAGATCATGTGCACTAATAATTAAGGAACACAATACTACAGACCCACGGTAGTCCCACACTTCGAGGTACCTTAATCTTCATGCCTAAGGGCAAATGGGGGTATGGGACTTTTGTTCCAGAATGGAGGGAGTAAATTTTAAGAGATCTAAAAGCAACAGTAAACTAGATAAAGGAAAATCACATTCTAGGAGACCTTGGATGACATATTATTCTCCAAATAGCGGTTATAGAAATGGAATGGAATAAAATAGCTTACCCACAGTTATAGACAACATTATGTATCATGTTTATCCCACTCCTCCGATCGAAGATGGGCATAAAACACTCATCCATGACAGATGATGCAACAGCAAGTTTTGAGTTGCATTCCACCTTCTGATAATATAATCGATGAGATGCATCAGACACATCAGTTCGCTGAATAAAAGACCATGAAAATCCTGCTTCCAATTCATGCCTAACTCCAAGAATCTTCTGTAAGTGATCATAGAGCTGTAGGACCAAAAAGAAAAATAAAATGAGGCTTTGTACAAGGTCTCATCACAGATATTTCAATTTTTACCAGCAAGCAAAATACATATAGTTACTAGATTTGTTTAAACTTAGTGCTGCTGTAGTATACTGGTGAATTGTTCAAGGAGCTAAGTCAGAATCACAGAGACCGTAACATGTAATTCGAATGTGTTCAACAAGAAGGTAAAAGGTAACTCTATGTACCAGCGCCAGAAGAATAAATGGGGGAGCAACAAAGCATAACAGTCTGGGGTAGCTAAATAGGTAGAACAATGGATTTATTCAAATAAAGATGATAAAAAACCTATCATCAATTAAAGAAGCTTGAGTAGTAGAAGACACAATTTACAGCAAAACATATCTCTAGTGACTACACCAAATCCACCACAAAGCACAAGAATAACTTATTGATGGTTACAGAGGTTATATGCACAAAAAATAAGGCCTCCGGTAGGCAATAACAGAAAAGAAAACTAAGATCTCTTATCATATTGTCAACGTTCAACCATTAACATCAAAGTACAAAATAACTAATACCTCTTGGCACCTCAGACCACAAAAGGATGTACCATTGGAGGTCTTAGGTAGAGCAGAAACCTCTTCACTGCATGATATGTGATCTGGATTGATGGAGAGAGAGTGAATTTCAGCTCAAGCAAACTTAAACAATATAGATATGCAACAGTTGGAAACCCAGTGAAAACTTCAAAACGAAAACAAGTACATTTGCTCTCGCAGATGCCGCATTTACTAAGCTGTTTAACAGAACTATCATTTTCGTCAGAGGCATTTCCAGGAACTCCACAGAACTTGCATATACAGTTCTGACAGTGCCAATCACCTGAAGGAAGGATCTGCATATATAAAAATGATGAAGACATTTATGTTAATTGCTGTGAGAACAACAAAAACAATTAATTTGCTCCCAGAAAGAAAAAGAAAAAAAAAATTGATACACATGATGCAATGTAGTCTAAGAAATCAAATTACACGTACTACAAAATCTGTCTTGCAAAATTAATTCATCGTGACTGAGATTTCCTCTAACCAGCACACTCTGGGAACAAGATCACACTCTTTTCTATTATCACTGAAAGGCAGTATTAAAAATATTGAGTTCACTAAAACATGTGCAAGTGGTATCGACACACAGAAACCCGTATGGGAGAGTACTTCGGTGGAAATATTCTTGCATAATGATAATGATCAGTGTAAAATAAGTTTCAACTTGAAATAGTGCAATGAGAATAATCCAATGGAGATAGGCTGAGTAATGCAGTAATCACCCGTATTCCTATGCAGGTCTGATGGAAAGTTGATGGGCAACTATCACAGCAGATCAAATCACCTCCATCACCGCAGATTCCACAAGTATCATCATCAGGATCATCACCGTCAACGTCAACAGAATGAAAATCCTTACGCATAGGCTCATCTTGTTTATTCCAGGCATCAATTTGGCACTGTAAGAGGGATGCTCCAGACTCCAAAAATATGTTCTGGAAAGGCTGTCGCAACTTGCTACCAGCATGCAGCTCAAACTTTGAAACAGTAAGGATTTTACTGCAACAACCACAATGGATCCCTTCTCTAGTTATCCAGCCTTCTAACATGACTCGAGTCCTTTTGCGATTCATATATTGCAGTTTTTCACTTAACTGAGCTGTCCCAGAGTCAATCAACCAGCCCAATAGGGTTCTTTTTCCAGTATATGGAACATATCCATCAGGCTCCATTTCCTTTCCTTTGTCAGAACCACGAACTAGAAGGGTGCATCTCCCAATTATTTTAGTTGTTCTACTCTGTAGCATAGTAGAGTCTGAAGCAAGCGATATCTTCTCTCCTTTGACTTTCCTAACTTTCCTTTTAGGCTGATGATTAGCTAAGTCATCCTCGCTCTCTCCACCCCCTTCATGCAAGTCCCCAGTTAGTGACTTATGGTCCTGTCTCATCTGATTCTGATCACTATCTGAGCTCTCTGATGACTCTCTTACATCAGATTTCTTAGCACTCTTTGCCAAGAATGCTTCTTTTCTTTTCCGTTTTGTTTCCTCTTCAATCTTCTTTTTGGTTCGTCTTGTAAGCTTATGAATCAGACTATCAGGTAAGGAAGCAGGTGAAGAAGAGCTAACATCCAGTTTACTTTTACCACTATCTTCCGCTGACTGTCTCTTGAATGCCTCGTAAGCCTTAATAATTGACCAATAGGCTGTTCCATTAGTGCTAATGTAAACAGCATCTAAATAATCTCTGTTTCGTCTAGGTCTGTAATCTATAGTCCACCCTGCACCAATCAACATCTCTCTTATCTTCTCCCGTAACATTTGCTTCTCAGTGCTTCCACCAGGTTTAGGTTTACATTCTTTAACTCCTTTTTGTTTAGCAGGGGTGGAAATCTCAGGAGGGGGTGATAGTTCTACTTCTGCCTCCCTCTCCATGATTTTCTTTGAGCTGGAAGCTTGTACACCTTCTGGTGCTGACTTAGTTGCCACATCAGTACCCTTTATTTCCAGATCTCTAGGCTTGTGGGCTTTGCTTGATGTTGGCTTTGTTTTTTCTGACTTTACCTCCTTTTTATCCTTCTCAACAATTTTACTCCTGTTGACATTCAAACCCGTGGTTTCAGGGGGCTTTAATTCCCGATAAACTGGCACCCTGTCCGATGAATCCTTCATTGAAACACGTTCAGAACCAGAGCCTCTTCTTTCTTCAACCCTAGGATTCTGACTCTTGTTCTGAGAAGGCAACTCAATATTCTTCTTCTTATTCACCATGACCTTCAACACCCCATTCTTCCCCTGCAGCCTGATTGCCTGATTAGACTTATCCTGATACTTCATCTTCAACAACGAAATCGGTATATGCGATTCGTCATCCTCCAAATCATATCCTTTACGCCGCGACCCACCATTATCCGCCCCTTTATCCCTCCCACCACTTGAACCATCAAAACCAGACACCTGCTTCCGTTTATCCACTCCCAAGTTCCTCCCAGACGAACCCCCACCACCCCTATGGCCAGCCATCCTAAAATCACCATCCATATACCCGCTCCTCATCTTTTTCCCATCAAACTCATCATACTCATCAAACTCAAACAAATCCAACCTGCTCCTCTTCCTCTCACCACCAATCTCAACCCCAGCATTGCTCCTACGATACTCACTACTCTCAACATGCAGTCTCTTATCACTCACCCTCCTCCTCATAAACTCCAACGACTCATTCTCATCACTCGAACCCGAAACATTCGCAGCTAAATTAGCCCTCTTCCCCTTGCTACCACCACTAAACCCCCCATACCCTCCCCCTGAATTACTACCACTCCCAAATTCCCCTTTCTTTTTGATAATCAAACAACCTGATGAACTCTTCTTCTTCAACACACCTCCTGATCCTACACTCCTCTCCATGCTCACTCACACATACAGAAGAAGGATGAAAACTTTGGAGTTCAAATGGAAAGAAGAAGCAAATCCAACCCTAAAAACATGGTTTTTCCTCAATTAAGCACAGTAGCATAATCAGATCTAAGAAAAACCCAGGAAAAATCGCGAGTAAAATGGTGATGAATTGAAGTGAAATTTTCGGTTACCTCGCCGATTTTTTGTGAATTGTCCAATCGGAGATCGAATCGCAATTCTCCGGTGACGAATTGAGAAAATTGCGTAGCGATTGGGATCGTTATATAGCAGAGTAAAAGAAATGAAATTGCAGTAGAAGAAGAAGAAAACGCGAAAGAAAATCGAAGCTTTTTTAGACTTGAAATAGAGGTTTAAATATTTTTTTAAATTTAAAATGAACTGGTTTTAACTGTTTAATGTTATCTTTACATTTGGAAATAGAATTGATGTCATAATTAATCTTACTAGATGACTTCATAAAATCATTCAATTCTTTAATTTTTCGATGTTGAGTACTTTTTCACTATTTACAGTTCAAATGATGATATGGTTTGTACTAAATGTTGGTTTTTGTAGCCGATGAATAGTGCATCAGATGTATAAAATTATAGCATAATAAAATAATAAATAAAGATGTTGTGGGAGCTGATTATCAGTTCGTATGACAAATTTATTCTACATGACTATAGCTCTAAATAGTAAAATGTCTTTCAATATTACATAACACGTGATTGTGAGCCGGAATTTAAAATATAAGCAAATCATTTCAAAAGATCTAGATTTCGTTTTAGGTAAACACATTTATCACACCCAATGAAGGAGAAGTGCTTTGATATTAACATGTTATTATATTTTCTATGTCACTATTAAAAATGTATTTAAATATATATTGTACAATAATCCGATAAAATGACAACATAAAATGAGTAAAAGAGATTGACAACATGAAATGAAATAAGTAAAAGAGAGGGGACAAAAGAAGTAATGAACATTAACTTGTGCTCCTATACAAGAAGTTTTAATTGATTCAATTCTTCTATATGGTCATATTTGAAGTGGGGAATAATTAGGTGAAATGATTCTGTGGCAAGAATTTACTCTCGATTTTTTCCCAATAATAACAAGAATCATATGCATTATGACTTGATTAGAGGCAGTATTTGACCCATGAAATGAAGTTTATACTGGACTCTCTTCGGCCTGCTATAGTGGGCTTTCAGATTGGGCTTATCATGGCATATAGAAGTCCAGAGTGGATACCATTTCCCTTAGCATATTGAGATTAAAGAGGAAAAGTTCGCCCCGGGCCCAATTGTGGAGCAAATTTAAAAAGACACCGGAAAACTAAATGTTTACAAAATGCAACCTGAAAACTGTATCAAAGAGTGAAAAGGTTGTATCATAGAATGCAAATGATACAGTTTTAACACTTAAAATCGTACATTTATGCTATGTTTATCACTACTTTTTCAGTTCCATGAGTTTTTTAATAAGAAGCTCGTTACATGAACGCGTAATTTTTCAAACAAGTTAGTTGAAAAACTAGCTGGTTTGAGAAGCTAACCAAGTTAGCTTGCTAAAAAAAAGCTACATAACAAACTACCAGCTAATTATTCAGCTACCAGCTACCTTTTCAGCTAGTTTTACTAAACAGGGTATTAGTGTGACGATCAATTTTTTTTAATTATATCATAGAGTACAAATAATACAACAGTTGTTTTTTGAATTATTACTTCGAAAAGATTAATGTCCCGCAATTCTCCCTTGGAAAAATAGGAAGAACTGGTTGCTAGAGGGGATCATCTTTGCCCTTTCAAAATTGCATTACTCGTACATTTTTAGCTCACCATCATCCCATTTGATTGTGTGCAATGTGCATGCAGAAATTAAGATATGTTGTATTAACTATTAAGAGCTTGTGGCACTGCTGCATAGCAAATGTACAAAATAGTCCCATCTCCTAAAGTTGTGATAGTACGCCACAACTTATCAAAATGAACGAACTTATCATATTTGACGATGAAGGGCCGTCTCCAGTGAGGGGCCGTCTCTAGGAAGTGCCGGCATCACCAATTTTGTACCAATTGCACCAAACCTGTATTAAGGTCGGCGTCACACTATGCTTCACCACGGCCTCCCCGCCACGGCCTCATAAAACAACGAGGGTCCAACGTCCGGACGCCCTCACCACGGACCTTCAAACTTGTCACTATCATTGGGATTGAGTCCACGCGCCACCAACCTCCAACAACACGTGTCACCATTTCGCTAAGCCGACATAGGTCCGGCGTGTCAGAGCCCGAGCTCCGACGAGATTCTATTATATATAGGGCGCATTTACTCCTCATTAAGGTACGCAACTACTAACCGAAAATCTACTCTCTAGACTTTGAGGGCTGAGACTACACTCTCCCAACCCCAAACATGTAAAGTCCGTAGCCCGGTTTGTCTTAGGCAAACCGGTCCAAAAGGGTCTAACCCCTTCCCCGTGTTTCAGGTACCTAGTGACGGCCACATCACCAAGAGAAGGACCTGACCAAGTTAAGCTGAAGGAAGTCCTACTCTACTCACTCCTGACGAAGGCCTTTTCCATTCTCCGCCGAAGTCCTACTCTACTCACTCCTGATGAAGGCCTTTTTCACTCTCCTCCGAGGTCCTACCCTACTCACTCCTGACGAAGGCCTTTTCCATTATCCTCCGAAGTACTACTCTCCTCATTCCTGACGAAGGCCCTTTCATCCGGACGAATCAAAGTGAACCAAGACGGACTAGATTCTACCTAATCCTCAAACCCTACCTTAGCCCGATTTATACCTCATCATATTGGCATCGTCTGTGGAAATCTTTTTCCAATCAGAACAAATAGCCATGGCACCAGTTAGGGGGCGAGGATCTGCTAGAGGGCGAACAGCTACTAGGGGAGGAACTTCAAGTAGAGGACGAGCAATCAGAAGTACACCAATAAGAAGGCGGTCAATAAGAGCAATATCTGTGGTGCCCCGGTCTGGTCCGGGCGTCAAGGATTATGCCGAACTCCCAAATACACAGATATATCAAAAGGATAGTTATTACACACCCCGAATATAATTTATAAGTCAGCAGTTATTACACACGCTTAAAAGATCAGCAGCGGAAACACAAGTTCTAGAGTCAGTCTGTCTATCTACCCAACCTCACTTCGTGCTCTGTACCTGGGAAAGCATTATTGGAACAAGGAGAGTGTAAGTCATATAGACTCAGTGAGGATAATCAAGCATGCATGAAGATGAGTATGAATGCAACAGAATAGCAAACCACCAGAACACGCTGATCAGACACTTTTCAAAATAGGGAAACTGTTAACAGTCAGTCAGGATCATAGCACATGAAAGGTGCTAGATTTACAGTACTGAACCGCATTCACTGTCTTGGGCTAGACCGTACGGATCAGGTTCCGGTAAATCAAACAAGTAGCGGCGTGACCGCGCGGAAGTTTCTTTTATGACAGGCACGGCCCATCGCAACTCATAAATAGGACCGTTTGAATAGTCCGAACAATCAGTCAGGAGCCCGAAA
>JAYMSP010002593.1:0-23378 GCA_036897095.1 Plantago elongata
CATACGCTGACATCAAGATTTGTCGAGTACATAAACAATGGTACAATTTGAATACATTACTATGTTGACATTTTCTTTTAGCTCACATACATCTCAGTATAAGAGAAACTTCATAGAACCAATTAGTTGAAGATCCAATCATTATTAAAAAGATCTGATCTATTGAAATTGTTGGGCAGTAGGCACCAGATAAAAGAAAATGTATGTGTGAAGCATTTTCCCCTAATGCATAAGCATATCATAAAGTTACTTCAGTCCACAAAAGATTAATCAGCAAGATTCTTTAAGGTAAAGTATATACTTGTCTGAACTAAGAGAAGCTATACCTGGATTTGTCGTAAGGCTGCACCAGGAAAGAACTTGAATCGGGAGTACTGACCTGAGCTATACTCTTCAGGTTCACTGGTGTTCCATAGTACTCCACCTACGATTGCAGAAGGTAAGATGAAAAAGGACGTAACCATGCGACAGTCCTAGAGGTGAACGGTTACTTTAAGCCCTATGACTGAAGTCTATCAATCCATCATATAAAACTAACATTCATAGAAAATCCATGTAGAAGTCTTTGTGATTGTTAAGGACATTTGGCTTCTAGTTGAGTTACGACAATGATATGAAGTATGAACTATGGTGGATGAAAGAAAGACATTAATTACAGGGTAAGAATAGGTATCTTAGACTTCATACTAAGAATAGCATATCAAGGATGTGGGGCTCACCAATTACATGATATGGCTGAACATAGAAATGCTCAAACAAGTCAAAACAATGACACCATAAATCTTGGCAGTCCGGCATTACAACAGAAAGCACTGAATTCTATCACCAATTTCTTGTAAAATGCCTCAACGTCAACGAATTGCTATCGTCACAACTTGTTTGCAGTTGATTATCACAGATTTTTATTGGCCTAAAAGAGGACCTTCCTACAAGATGACTTACATTCAGAACCACCCTAACAATGTCCTACATTTATACTGAACTCAAACACATTGCCACTTACACACAGTCCTATAATCTGCAAACACTAGTATAGCAAAACACGCGGAAGATTCTTATCTATCCAAGTGTCGTTTTTTCAGCTCAGAAGACATCCAATTTTAAAAGTGCGAAGATCAAGCTTGCTATAAGATAACCCAATTACATCAAGCAGATAACACCATACCTCAATTTTATCCAGCATTGTTGGATTAGCTCTCCCTGACCTTAACGAATTGAAACCGGACTTCATACTTTCAATAGTCTTCTCCATCCTTTCTTTCTGTAAACAATAAATTAACAGATAAAAGAAAGAAGGGAAAACCAACCTAAATGCACAAACTTTTTCTAAGCAAGAAAGCTAAATTCAACAGAAGAATGAAGAAACCAATTCAATCTTACAGCGTCCTTTTCAACCAAAGCCTTCTCTTTATCAATTTCCTCAATGGTTGCTGCCCTCACCACTCCAGCTCTGAAAATCAATAACATCCAAAACCCAGATAAAAACCAGAACTATACAAGCTCCATTTTAGAATCCAATAAAAATCGGAACTTGCCTCCTTCTCAGCGGCTTCGAGACAACAGAATGTTTCCGAGACAATCCTTTTGTTCCAGCTTGAAGCTTGACGTATTTGGAAGATGAACTCCATGAATTTACACAGCGGAATTTCACATTAGAATCTGCAGTGAGGTTTATACTTATAGTGTTAAATAATAAAATGGTGAAACCCAGTTGAGATAAGAGAGTAGGGGTAGTTGTTGTTTACCAGAGAATGAAACGAGAGCTTTTGGAAGATCGGAGCAGATGGACCGTACTTGATATGCAGGAGAGAAAGCGGAGGCCATAGCTTTTGGTGGAAGTAGAAGGTGTTTGATAAAATGCGAATATGAACTTCTTCTTGCCAAAGAGTGATGTGGATAAGGGTCAATATTTTTTCTTTTCCTTTCCCTTTTTCCAAAAGAAATTGTGACTTCTACCTTGTGATATATTTTAACAGGTAAACTCGAGAGGATATCTTATCAATCGAGTGAGAGCTCAAGTAGACACATTGAGGGGATGATTGGTTAAAACATCTTTGTGTTGTGAATCAATCATAAATTTACACCTATTTTAGGTCTAGTAGAATATACATATTTTATGACCAAACTATACACTGATTAGTATATTATTTGATGATGTAAAAACTGTGTAAAATATTAAACCCCCCGTTTAGTATAATTTTCACATTTTATAATTGCACTTGCAAAATTGATACCCAATCTTGAAAATACTACTTAATCCTTACTTTTACAAGTTCATTTCACATTGTTTGTTAGGTTTTTTCTGTCATGATATGTATTTTAGTTTTATTTTTCTTAAGAATTCCAAACTTCCTTTCAAAATTTCCTCCATTATCTATCCATTAGTTTATGGCATGACATTATATTACGTAGCAAAGATGAGTTCTCTCGTGTCTTTTGTAGTTGACGTGCATGTCTATTAACAAGATGTATATTTTGCTAGTACTTGATAATCCCCTTTTCATTAACCATTTAAAATAGTACACGAAAAGAAACTAAATTAATACCTAACATCATGGATTTTTTTTGAACGGGTTACACTATGGTGGCCAATTATGGCTAGGAAAGTTACAACTTTATCCTCCAAAGACACGTACTTGTTGTGCTCTAAACCACCACCATGCTTTCGAAGTTTACAAAACTTATCGAATGCTCCCTATTCATCCCGAGTGAATTCTTGCAATCGACATCGCCCAGTAGAGTTAGCCTTCTAATGTAGGCTGCCTGCACCCTCTTTTTGGGATTCATACGGTACTTGTGTGCTCTCTTACGCTTGAGTATAACCGTAGGCCGTACGTGACGATAGTAATACCAAGTCAAAGCCACCACCATCCTGAACCATACAACCATAAATGACTTTAACTTAACTCGAGCCTCTTCACTCAAAACCATAGCTAATAACAATAGTTGTAAAATTCATTATAAACTATTCACAACACATTTAAAAAAAAAACAATCCCACAAGTAGCATTCGTTATGTGTAAGGATTTGGAACAGGATGGGATACGATGAGATAGAAACAAAGACAGGGAACTTGTTCCCTACTCAAAGTGAGCCTCTTTTTTTCTATTTTATTATGAATTCGTTAATTCAGAATGAATCGAATCTGGCTTACAAACTCAAACCATTGTTTTAAAAGTCAGACCAGCTAGGAATCATAAGCGCAAACATCAATTTTCAGCATCAATAAATGAAGATTGTACACCAAACATGGACTGCATTTAGTGCAAAATTCCAGCTCAACCCAAAATCACGTTCAATGACACCAAAGTAACACTAGATAACTAAAGCACATAGCATTAAATGCTGTAACAAAAATTAAAAATAACCTCAGTGTCAATAGAAAACCTCTAATATGTTACCTCCAAACAGAGCTTCAAGTCCTAGCCCCTCTTCTCTACACTTGAACCCTAAAAGATTGAGAGGACGGAAATTGAAATATAGGAAGGTCAGGCACAACACCGACTATCAAAATCTAGAAGAAGTAGACAAAGAACACTTACATGTCGATTAGGGTTGCTCCCCCTATCGATGGAGGTTGGAGCACTATGGAGGGAAAATGGTGTAATGGGAGAAACATATAAAATAACATTTCTGGAGACCCCGAAGGGTACATTAGTAATCTCAAGTATGAATTGAGGGACAATTTGAACAATTTGCGCACCCCAAAAATGTGTTTACTTTTACAAATCTGAAAAATCTAATTTTTAAAGGTGTTTACTTTTACCAAGGTTGATGTAAAAGTAAACACATTTTATCAAAATCCCTCACTATTCACCGGGCTACACATTTTCGAAACACATCTCATTTAAGCTACCAATCGGTGTAAAAATAACGATCAACCCCCCAAAATTCATGTAAAACCTCCTACCAATCATCCCTGGCATAACGAGTTAATTTTAAAAACTTAATTCATTATCTTTGTTACCAAACTCAACATCAAGTACCCGACACATGTATGTATTCGGATGTTGGACATGGATATTTCAAAGAAAACAACTCACTCTTGACATGAAATGAAGTGTCACATGCCCATATCCACATTCAATTGGCGAGCGTTCAACACGAATAGCAATCGAGATTGAAGAGTCTTAATAACATAGTTTATGCCTTTATGGTAACAAAACTTTGAATTCCACTCGTTGGTTCTAGATTGACGAACCGTTACCTAAAAATATATAGGTCACTTAATGAAATTCTTACTTGACTCGGACAGAATCGAGATCTAGTTCTCTTGTTAAGACTTGATTTGCGTAAGGGCACAAGACCTCTCTAATAACTACTCCAATACTATTAACTCAAACTTGTATAAATTATATCACTAATGCGACTCGATGGAATTTGATGTCTCTAACTCATTAGATACTATATTACATACATTCACGCTACTATAAACAGATTTGATCACCCATATTTAGAGGTTATAGTTAAATTTTACACCAATTATATAAACTTAGATAGAACGATGTATTAACTAGTCATAATTTTCATGTTTTATCCCCATCGAAATTTGAGACAATCTTCATCCTTCTATGACTCAAATTGTTAGAAGCTTCTAGTAGATTTGATCGGCATATAACTTTAGTATACTAAATTTCACTGATTTTTAATAAATGATGAATTCGATTTTATGTGAATATATTAGTATTTTAATAAAGATGTTAAATGGTATGACTTCTCTATAACAGAAGAAAAATAAATGCTAGTATGTATATATTAACTATTTAGAATGGGAATGGAATATCTTGATTTAACAACCAGTCAAGACCTGGCAAAACAAACATGGTAACTCACGTTTCACTTGCAATAATTACATGAAGCCACACAATCACACCAACAAACCTTCTCTGCTCATGCCCATATTGTGATTCTTTTCACTGCACACAATTAAACCAAGCCTTTTTTGGCCTTTTCAACCAGCACATTCTATTTAATGATCTCCCTTCAGCAATGTTCACACTTTTTCTTCATTACAAAACTTGAAGTTGGCAACAAAAAGAAAAGGTCTTTTCATCATGGGTCAGGAGAAAACAAAAGTTCTGTTGTTCTTGCTGCTGGTTGCGTATGGGTGTGAAGGTGTTGTGTACAAAGTTGGCGATTCTGCGGGGTGGACTCCCATTGGCAATGTGGATTACGACAAATGGGCGTCTTCCAAGACTTTTAAAATCGGCGATTCCATTGGTATGTGTTTTCAGATTTGAAAAAATTACAGTTTCTTTCTAGTTTTCGCAAAACAGTAACCGTTATAACTTTAGATGTTAGGTTTATGATATGTAGCTTGGGCTGAAATATATGAGAAAACATAAAGATGTATCGATCATGGTGTGTAAATTTTAGTAGGAAAATGTTGTTTTTATAAATTCTTGTGGATTCTTACATACACGTTCGAGTTTTTCAAGTAAATTTCTGTGAACAACTACTTGTAAATAATTGTGATGCTTATGAACATTAATCTTATTTAGCATCCACAAAGTTGTCTAATTCTCATTATCTATATTGCTTGTAGTTTTTGACTATGATCCGAGGTATCACAATGTGCTACAAGTGAGTCGTGCAGACTATCACGCATGCGACACCACCTCACCTATGGTCACTTATGCCACCGGCAACGACTCTGTCACCATCAAGAGCCACGGCCATTATTACTTCATATGCGGCTTCGTGGGCCATTGTCAGGCCGGACAGAAGGTGGATTGCAGAGTGCTGAAGACTCACAAACGGCACACCGTTGCTCCTTCCCCAAGCCCAGTTCCAGAACCTCATGTGTTGCCAGTCCCCCAGGCCCCCTCTCCTGGCAGCCTAATAGCACCAAGCCCAACTCACAACAGTGGACAATCACTTGTGAAGTTGTTCAGTGGATATGGTTGGATGTTGATGGGCCTTATTTGGATTTTGTGCTGTTGATTTCCTGTCAGTTTAATAGTTTGTTATGTTGGGCTTTATGTTTACGGCCTTTTTAGATTTTTGGAGTATTTTCTAATTTGATGTGATTTGTCCAAACTCCGCCAAATATGGATTTCTCAGTGCTTGCTTTATTACTTTCTTGATTGTGAAACTGGATGTTGTTGCTCCGGATTATCACTCACTCGGAACATATCCGAATAGTTGATGGTAAAAAAATTGAATCAGAGAATTATTCAATTCACAACTTACGAACTAGAACAAAAAATCGAGTGATCGAATTAAACACGAAAACTTACCTCTGAATGCATGATCACCAAGTGATGAGTTATCTTACATCTTTGACTTTTCCAAAACGAGACTTCATGGAAGAAAAGAATTAGCATGGTAAGAAGAGCCTGTCAACATAGCCCAGGCTGACCTGCCTGATCTCCATACCAGCAATGAGGATGCACATTGCTGAATATATTAAGGCAAGTCATCCTTGGCTAGTAGACAAGAGGCTCTTTCTCTTCATGTAAGCTCCATCTTCCTTATAATCAACTTCTCTTTTTTTTTTGAAATGGCTATGATTACAATTACTTTACTCATATACCAACACCTCTTTACCTCCTAAACCACCTTATGCATCCACTAGGATCGAACTCTACACCTCCTCTTTACCATATTGGATGAGAGCCTTGTTAAGAAATGATCATGTATTTATAGAGAAGAGAGGTACAGTTTTTTGACCCTATCTTTTACCAAAAGGCCTTAGTGCTGATCCATACTGTCTGAGAGGCCATGCCCCTGCAGAATATATTCCTTCAAATTGGAAGCTGGTACATATCTGTTTGTGAACGTTGCATGGAATTCCATCCAGATTTGGAATGTCAATGTCATAATTGTCAAAGATATTATTCTTCCTCATATGCTTAATTGACCAGCTTCAATAACATGTTTAGTTTAGTTTTTCTTCCACATAATGTGTTTGATAAAATGATAGGATAAAGTGAATGACAGATAGTTAATGATTCACTTGTTCCATAATGTGTTCTTCCTCATATGCTTAAGTGAATGACAGATACTCTCATTGATAAGTTACTCACTGAGTGTTAGTATAAGACTTTAACATAGTTTTTACCTGAGATATATAAATGATAACTCAACTTTATGTGAATGAAACAGTGACTTAACATAGTCTTTAATTGTATCACTTTGTACAGTTGTGAAAAACAAGAAAACTGATGAACATTGAACGGTGACTTATCAAAGTTTTTGGTTGCGTTCCAAACTGTGCATCAATCATTTAGTACCGACACTCATCAAAACTCATACTGGATCGCCCCAAAAAAAGAATTGAAAGCTGGTAGATTAGAACTATGTAGCAACTGAGCAATGAGAGATGTAAGATGAATTAGTCTCATAGTGGATTTAGATGGCCAGTTGTTGCAGATAGATTGCATCATTGAGCAAGTAGCCTACTTGATACTGTGTCCACTTATGCCATAAACCAATGTTACAGGAATGAATCAATGGTACTAGTGCTTATGCCAAACTATACCAAACTTAATAGAGGTCGCATTCCAGACACAGAAGGTATTTCCGATTCTAAACGGCTAAACCAAACTATCAAGGCTGCCTGTGAGTTTATACAAGTGTGCTTCTTTAAGTTATCGTTCACGAACTCCGCTTGGAAAGAATGTATGTTCAGTACTCAACTGGCTTCAGCCTTTCAGGTACAGCAGCAATTACTAGTAAAGTAGATCCTCTGAAGGTAGAAAATTTGTTTCCCTTCCCATAATAGAAACTTAAGAGAGTTTGGTATGATGGCCTTTTTTCAACATCATTGTCGTAAATTGCTTGAACTGACTTCTCAGCTGCTTCTAATTAATCTCTCTTGGAGATTTTAGTACTTGATATTTGATAAATGTACACCAAACTCGCATCATTACTCTTTCTATGACGACGAATCTTGATACATAAATACACGAAAATGAAAGTATTTTTTTCTCGCGACTATATAGTTTGGTTTTGATTTTGTTCTACGTTTTACATGATGCGTGCTATAGTATGTAAAACGATCGTTGTGTCTTGTTTGGCTTGAGACAAATGTGGGTGGTTTTGCAAATTATTATGAGAGTCAATCAATAGCTTAAGAGAAGCAAATGGATTATTTATGTAAATTATGTGTCACAAAGGCGAAACATTTGCGATGTGTCAACTAATTTGTGATGCTGATGATTCAACTATACTGCCTATTGCTGAAGATTGACTTGAATCGATTTGTGTGACTATTTTTTTTAACGAAGTGTTAACATGATAGGAGGTTTGTTATCCCTTTCTGTGCCAGAATGTTGAAAAAGAGCAAACTGAAAGAAATAAAGAACTGTGCAAGAAAATTGATCGATGATATTACAACTCCAAAACTATTACAGGAATCACTCATTGTTACAATCTAAAATTTACGATCTAAAATGACCGATGATTATATTCATTTGATTAAGATGGCACCTTTTCTTATTGATTTCCGCTCAAATCACAACTTAAGATACGAATTCATTGTGTTAATTTATTTATTTTAAATTAATCCATGATCACCAAACCAGACTAAGGGGTTGATTGGTATAGAATTTGAATGGGCATTTGGATGAATTTTGATGAAATTGTGTTTGGAATGAAATTGAAATGGGGTATTTTGAATTGTATTTTAGACCAAATCAATCTTCATCGAGCCAAATAGATCGATTATAATTGTTTACAAAACAGCCCATAACGAGTCTAATCTCTACTGATTAGTACTACCATCAAAGTCCAAGCTTTAGATAGCTAGAGGAGGAGGAGATAAACCATCCACCTAACTGATTCTTTAGGCTACAAGGATAGTCTAATTAATAGTGAAATTACAGGCAGCCAAAAGGACAGGGAAGCCAACAACTTATGGGTCTATATATTTAACATGATTGAACAATCAGTGGCCCTCTCAATTACCAACTCCATTGAAGGAGTTACAAAATGAGAAAACTACAATAGTACTCATCTGCAGACATATAAAGTATACCAGGTACCAAAACTGTACCCCTACCAGCTTCGCAATAGTATTCATCTGCATATGGAACTATTTTAACCCTCTTTCCTTGTACCAAACTACTGTACCCATGTAGATAAGATTGAATCTTGAATGGAAAAGTAATGTTTCACAAACTTTTTTACTGTTTCATGTGGAAATGTATTATCATCCCATTCATGGCAGTATTAGAGTCGGTGTTCTTTTAATGAAGTGTTGAACTGTTAGACCGTGAAACATGAGTTGCAAATTTGTAATAGCTTTAGAACCGACCATGTTTCTCATCACTTATGGTATACTGGGTACTAACCAAATGGTGTCAACGAGACTAATCGAATTCAGTACAGTATCAACAAGTTGAGTCCTATACGATATGATAGTAAATCTGACCAGTTTCTAAATTTAATTTGAAATTGACTTTAACACCTTATGAAATGATCATGGAGCGAATTTAGACCATTTCCTATGAGTCATTGGAATGACTGTGAATAGTAGCAGTCATTGACGATGACCATTCTAATGACCTCTGCAGTCGAAAATCATGCCAATGGGTCATCCGGATGACCATGAATAATTATTTTTTTTATTTTTTTATTATCTTCTTTTATATTGTTATAATATTTTTAACATATTTTTAAAATTGGTTTTAAAAATTATTTTATTAAGGTTCAAGCACGAATTTAAAAGTCGTAAAATTAAAATAATCGAAATATAGTCAAGAGTGGTATGTATTTGTAGAGAACGAAAAATTATAAAAATTGATATAATTTTTATTATATATTTAATGAATTATAAATATAATAAAAAATATGCTGGCCCACTAAAATTTTAGGCCGTTGAAGGGCAACTGATTCACCTTTTCAACTGATCAAACGGCCGGCCGAACCACTTCCGTTGGAGCCAGTTCTGGCCGGCCGACAAACTCAACCACTTCCATGGATATCCTTGAAATGGATGCACCCAAGGAATGGTGTTGGAAGGGGTTAAGAGTACTATAAGAGTACCAAGTAAAAGTGTTTGGAGATTCAATGCAAATGCAAACAGCTGGTCTCCATGTAAGCTTTACTATAAGTTACTACTGGTGGTTAAACATTTACACCAACATCTCCAAACAAAATGAATTCCCAATACTCTACACAATAAATGAAGTGCAACCTACAAAGAAGATGCACTATAACATAAATTAAAGCCAACAAATCTTTATTTATACTCTCTGCTTTCTTGATATAAGCACACAATTAATTTCCGATCAGAAAATCGTTGATAACAAAGCTAAAAAAAGGTAGATTAGGCCCTAATAAAGCTGTCATTACTAGTACAAATACAATTACTTAAAGATTTACTGCTCCTAGTTAAAGTTGACAAATAGGGACATACAGTCAGCTAAAGCGAGTCTACTAATTTAAAAATAAATAATCCACAAAGGACAAAGATCCATCCATCCACCCAACATTAGTTTTTCCTTTTTTTAACTTAACAAACAACCACCCGATCCCTACTAACTAACGTCCGTCAAGTAGCGAACTAACAGCCGTCTCCTTGCACGGACTTGGCGGCAGGCTACTCTTCCCCGTTTCAACGAGTCGTTGAACAAAACTTCCGATCCTCTCTCCATTCGTCTCCGTCAACATTCGTTTCCCGCCGAACGGCAATGACTCAATTCCCCTCTCCACCAATACGTTGTCTCCGACTCCGTTCGCCTGTAAAATTAACACCGTTCGTTAGTAACCAATCATTAAAACGAGTCATCAGTTGTTCGAGCATAAAATATTACAACTTACAATGCAGTACCTGAACTCTAAGGTAATCATTAGGATTCCAGCAAAATGCATTGCCGAGAAGCTGATCAATAGTCTCCGATACACCGTCGAGCACAATGCCGACAACCGACGTCGTCTTACAGTCCCCGTTCCGCCCAATTTTCATCTTCGACGGACTCGATAACGTCCCGTTACCAACTGACAGCACCAGGAGATCATCCACGCCGGTAACCGACGGGAAATCCCGCTTGTTATGCAGCACATGAGTAACCGCAGCGGCCGTCGGATTGTTCATCACCAATCCACCGTCAATCGCCAAGCAGGAGGTTTTTCCATCTGCCGACGAGAGCTTAAACGGCTTGAACATCGACGGCGTCGCTGACGTGGCACGGATAACCTTCCATAGCTCAAAATCGAAGCTAGCCGACTCGTTCGCATCGGCTCGCGAGAACACAAACGGCGCCGAGCTGTTCAAGTCGAAGCACGGCACAAGGATCGGCTTACACGTATCCTTGAGCGTCAACACCCTACCGTCTTCTCTCCGAAACGCCTGCTTCAGCACCGCATCCATGCTTTTCGCTGAGAATCTCGTTTGACGGCGAAACACACCGGATTTCCTCGCGCTGAAGAGTTCCGATTGATTCGACTCGACGAATTTGGCGGCGTCGGAAGCGGAGTAAAGCGGCCGACCCGAGCCGTCGTCGGCGACGATCATCGCAGCGAGGAGAGCGCCGATTCCGGTCCCGACGACTATGTCGAAGAAATCGGCGACTCGAGCAGAGGAGTCGCCGGATTTGGACTGGATCTGCTCCTCCAGGTGGACTAGCGCCTTGGCGGCGACAATGGCGGTGGTTCCGCCACCGTCAATGCTGAGCACGCGAGTTTTTTTGCCGTCGCAGTGGTGGAGCCATTTCTGCTCCAGCTTGGAGAAAATCTCCAGTGTCATCTGGCTGAGCTCCATTTGTGAACAATTGAGTTTGTCGAAATTGGAGAATTGAGCAGGTTATAGAGAGGATAAATTCCGTGAGAAGTGAAGTGAAGTGCAGAGCAGAGAGGTCACGCGAAATTACTGAGAGGGCATTAATGGAGTTTGTTTGTGTTTGTTTGCATTTCTTGTGTTTCTCTCACTATGATGAAACTGGGAGTGAAGTGGAAGAGTGTGGAGAGGAGGTTTACGTGTGGTGTTTATATATAGGGAAGGGTGTATTGTTTCTTTTTTTTAAATTTTAAAAAGAGCAACTTTAATGTACCCGATGCAAAATCGTCCGATTGTTCAAACTGAATTGAATTTTTCGTGTACATACAATTTAATTTAAGTGGATATTTGACCGTTCAATTAGTATAACAAACAACTCCATTATTTGAATTAATTATCTACAAATGAACTTAAATTGTTACTTAAATATTGTATAGTATTCAAATACTTTATGTTATTACCATTGTAAGTTTTGATATTACTAAAAATGCATTTTATGTACATCTAAATTTATATTATCAGTACTTTTTTAATAGCATACTATATTAGACCGCGTATATAATCCCTTATTTCTAATTAATTTTTTATCATATTGAATAAGTTTTTAGAAATTATTAATAAAGTAGAAAAGATGGTGATAGAATGAAAAATTGAGTAAATAAATTATAATAAATAATTACTAAATATTAAAGATTATTTATGAAATAGGAGGAATATTTTTAATTGAAGGATGAATATATGAAGTTAAGATGTATGGAGTGAGTATGGAAAGATTGTTTGAATAAATGCGGGAAATGAATTGAATTTTGGTTTCACCGTTTCACGAAGCTTTTGCTTTGATACTTACTACTAACACATTATGGTCTGCTGTACAAGTGTTGTACGTTTCTTTTTTCGTTTTTTAAGTTTTATTTACCTTCTCAATGTTTTTGTACTCATTCTAGTATTTATTACACGCGATGAAACTCGCTTAAACTCTTCTTTTTAATTTATTGTCTCTCATGTTGTTTCTTTCCTTTCACCATGTACTTAATTACTCCATCCTTCATGTATAAGTTTGTGGGTATTAGGTTTTGTTCATATAACTGTAATTTACTGAACTGGACTGAACTGAATTGAACTGGACTGAACTGAATTGAAGTAAAGTATAATTATAACTAAGATTGTGTTCTCTTCAACTGAGATTTATGTTGTGTTCTTTTTAACTTAAAATCACTTCAGTTCAATCCAGTTCAGACTAGTTCAGTTCAGTTTAGATCAGCTCGCCTTAGTTATAATTTATACCTTACTCCAATTCAATTCAGTTCAGTCAAGTTCAGTTCGGTCCAGTTCAGTTCAGTAAATCTCAGTTGAAAAGAACACAACCTTACTGAACTTTACTGGATTAAACAGAATTGAACTAGACTAAACTAAACTGAACGCAGTAAGGTATGAATTATAACTTATGTTGTGTTCTCTTCAACAGAGATTTATTGGACTGAACTGAAGTAAGGTATAAATTATAACTAAATCGAACTGAACTGAATTGAACTGAAGTGATTTTCAGTTGAAGAGAACACAGTCTTAGCCGATCTGAACTAGACTGGGCTGAACTGCAGTGATTTTCAGTTGAAGAGAACACATCCTAAGTCGAGCTGAACTGAACTAAATTGAAATGAACTGGACTTAACTGGACTGAACTGAAGTTCGATATAAATTATAACTAAGTCGAGCTGAACTGGACTGAACTGAACTGGACTAAACCGGACTGATATTCAATTGAAGATAACACGACTTTACTATTCTACTAGCTCTTAACTTTCATTTCAACATAGTGTAAATTCCAGCATGACTATCGAATCATTTTTGTATTCATTTTACAAATCTTTATACCTTATTAAAAATAGCAACCACACATACATGAAAATTTACATATGGGCAATTAGAAGTAAAATACATACACATTGCCACAATTTAATGATGTATAAAGTTATGTACAAAAAGAGCACCGAGTTAATTGCATTTCAGTTTGGTCACAATTAACTCGACGCTTCAAGAGTTTAGAGAATGTAATACAGTTTGCTACTTATAAGTATATGATATACATTTATTTCGTAAAAATACCACCCTAGAAGTTGAGAATTATAAATGGTTACTCTGGTTGGTGGACCAGTCGGATTGTTTTATGTTTTAATAATACATTTCAATTTGCTAATTATTTATTAAAAACCGAATTCAATCACCATTGAATTCTTACTCAATGCAATCACAATCCAACTCACTCAATTATCAATATATAAAATCCTATGTAATTTCAATTTTATATCAAATAAAAAGTTTAACAAATCAATTATAATTTAATTATTATTCATTAATTCACTTCACTTAACGGATTCAATTACAATTTCAATTCCTTTGGTGCACGTGTGATGAGGATAAAAAAAACGTGGAAAATTATATATTCTAATTTTTGGACCAACATATCATAGATATATTCATGAGAAACAATAGCGACTCAAATGACCACACATCGGGTCGGGATTATCGAATTAGTAGTAGTAGTTATAGTAGTTCAATGTAAAATAGCACCAATATGATTTCGAATTAAAGAGGCAGCATATAATTTTAATAAAAAAAGTAAAGTAAAAGGGATAAATTTAAAATTCAGGATCCAAAGCGTTGATTGTGGTAGTACAAATATTAAACGAAAGAAAATGAGTTAAGGGACATAAAAGAGGATGTTATGTTCCTTCCACTTTCGTCTGACCCATTTTAGTCCCATTTGATATTATTCCTTATACTATTTGATTCGATTCACGTTGTTTAATTTTCTTATGTACATTTAAGTAGGAATCTATACATATTAAAATTCATATAATTGATGTGGTTGGCGTCAATTTTGACCTTGAGTAGAATGTATGTCTATACCTTATGCAATGTCTACTATCGGCAATATGATTAAGTTTCACATTCATTGTTTTGGTACAATATCAGAAGTCGAACAAAATCAGTGACTTAAAAATTCAATTGTTCAATTATTTTCTAATATCAAATATGGTTCAATGTTTCAACACGTACAAATTGATAAGTTAAGTGTTCTGAATATATTAGATTATACGGTATTCTGAGTTCGGTTTGATTTGGATGAGACGAAAAGTGATTACAAGGACTATTGACAAGCAGGGGCGAGCACACGTAGCAGTATGCTCGAGCGGTCTCAATCGATGCCGCTTGATTTTTAGTGTGAAAGTACCATTATACCCCTGTTCAAATATTTATATTTGTTAAGGGGCAATGGTAGGCTTCTTGGTCGGAGTGACCCATATGTGTTATGTCACGGCTCAAACCCTTGCAGGAGCAATATCTCTTGTTTTTCGAACTCCTCTAGGTGTCATGTTCTATTTTGGTTTTTAATATTTTATTTAATCATTGCTTTTATAATTCATTCTCCTTTTTATAATTTTAGTATTTTACCTTTTTTATTTTATATCTTTTTTATTTATTCATTACTTTTTATAATTTATTATTCTTTTTATAGTTTTAGTATTTTAACCCTTTCATATATTTTTAAAGTCGTAAAGACTATGAGGAATGATTATCCAAGTGTTATGTATTTTGTTTTTCATTTTATGTTTTTCATTTATTTTTATAATTCATTCTTCTCTTTGTAGTTTTATTATTATTTTAATTATATATATTAATGTCTTTGAACTACTGCACAAATTAATCTTACATAATAATATATAACTTAATTGAAAAAAATTCTAAATATTTCAATTTATAAATTTTCGATGTTTCTCAATAATTTTTTTTCGTTCGACTCTCTTGACAAGTAGTAAAAGTGGAGAAAACTAAGTTGGAGCTAATGATGAATAGTAGGAATCAAGTGTTGAGAGGACCGTTAATACCCTAATTCCGGAGGATTGGAAAAGAGGATGTGATGTATCTACCTCTAATGTATGTACTGTACCTTGTACCCACAATTGTACTCACAGGACAAGCTGGGTTGAGAGTTAAAGCAGCTGACCAATACTGTTCAAATTTTAATTCTCAGAAAAAAAATACTGTTCAAATTTTACAGCTGTCTCCTTATTTAAAAAAATTATAATAAAATAAAAATTTTAAGGCGTCAATTTTATGAAATTGGAGTAAATATTTTACTGCATGCCACAATCACATTCTTTACGTTTTAACGAACTTCAGGAAGTAAAAATTAACATAAAATGAAAATTTAAAAATCAATATAGATAAATTGTTCAAATAATCGGTAAATAAAGTTAAGAATAACCTCTTTATCTCTAAACCACTATAAAAACACAATTAATATTTTTAATTTATAAAGTTAACTGATTTTTCGTAAATGATCTGAATTTCTTTGAAGTAAAAAAAGTAAAATAAGACATTAGGGTTGAATATTCTCCATCACAATTTATGGGAACAGTTGAAATTCGACAATATTATCCTTGATGTTTTATGGTTTACTTCAATTCTTGGACAAATATCAATCATACAAATCGCTATCCGGTTAAAGTTAGTAATTAAAAAGTTGTTAATGATACAAGACGTTTTAACTTTATGGTTAATGGTTCATCAGCACGACTCCATCATTGTGGATGATGTGAAGCAAAAACTAATTAAATTGATGCCTCGAGTAGTGGGCGTGATAGTTAGAGAGGTTTGTGGATGATGTGAAGCAAAAACTAATTAAATTAATCTACTTTTTCTTAATAATCAAATCAATGTATAACCTTAAATACTTTACCTTAATAAATTAGTATATGCACTCATTGTTGATCAATTGTTTTATAGGCATACTTAATTAGCGTTGAACGCTAATCATTTCACTGCAATATAATACTAGTACTAAGGTTGTACTATCTTCCATAAAAATCAATTCAGTTCAGTTTAATTCAGTTTAGTTCAATTCGATTTAGTTATAATTTATACCTTACTTTATTTCAGTTTAATCTAGTTCAATTCAATAAATCTCAGTTGAATAACACAATCTAAAATTGTGTTCTCTTAAACTGAAAATTACTTCAGCTCAATCCAGTTCAGTAAATTTCAGTTGAAAAATAACACAACCTTTCAACTGAAAATCACTTCAGTTCAGTTCAGTTCAGTACAGTTCAGTTCAACTCGGTTTAGGCTGAGTTCTCTTCAACTAAGATTTACTGAACTAATCTGAACTAAGGTATAAATTATAACTAAGGTTGTGTTTTCTTCAACTGAAACTCACTTCAGTTCAGTCCAGTTTAGTTCAATTCAGTTCAGCTCGACTTAGTTATAATTTATACCTTACTCTAGTTCAATTCAGTCCAGTTCATTTCAATAAATCTCAGTTGAAGAGAACACAGCCTAACTGTATTCTCTTCAACTGAAAATCACTTCAGTACAGTTCAGTTATGTTCAGTTCAGCTTGGCTTAGTTATAATTTATACCTTACTCCAGTTCAATTAAGTTCGGTCCAGTAAATCTCAGTTGAAGAGAACACAGCCTAAGCCGAGCTAAACTGAACTAAACTGCACTGAACTACAACACTAAACTGGACTAAACTGAAGTGATATTAACAGAACACATCCTTAGTTATAATTAAATACCTTACTTCAGTTCAGTTCAGTAAGACTGTGTTCTCTTCAACTGAGATTTACTGAACTGAACTGGACTGAACTGACCTCCACCGAACTGAAGTAAGGTATAAATTATAACTAAGCCGAGTTGAACTGAACTGAACTGAACTGCACTGTACTGAACTGAACTGAATTGAAGTGATTTTTAGTTGAAAAGAACACAGCCTAAGTACTCACATATCCAAAGTCAAATCCACATTCGTCTTCTTCAAATACTATCGGTCTCATGACACACTCCATCTCATGTAACTTGATAGATAATTAATATTTCAGATTAACCGAGAGGAAAAAGTGTAAGATAACATAATAATGTTGTGTTCTCTTCAACTGAAATTTACTGAACTTAAATGAACTGGACTGGACTGAACTGAATCGGACTGAACTGAAATAAGATATAAATTATAACTAAGTCGAGTCGAACTGAACTAAACTGAACTGGACTGGACTGAACTGGATTGAACTGAACTAAACTGATGTGATTTTCAGTTGAAGAGAACACGATCTAAGTTAACTTATAAATAACATAATATCAACCAAAGTGAGCAATTTCTAAGTAATATAAACATCCTGAAAGTTTGACATAAAGTTACACATCAGTTAATTCATTCACGAGTTAACTCGATCTTCCACACCATACCAAACATCCGTCTCATGGAATCTGTTAAATTTCCAGAAGAATTCTAAAGATGAATGCTAAAAAACCACCTGAACCCGACAATAATAGTAATCCCTTATCTATTCTTCCCATACGGACCCTCTCCATTGTTGTAACGCGCAAGGATAATTTAATTTAGTTACACTTGTGTCTTAAAAGTCTTCTGGTTTATCACCAAAACCAAACAAAACAAAGCAAATAATGCATCGGCATATACATTTTTGGTCTTTTTCTTGCACTTGAGAGCATCCAATAAATTAACATCTAGCGAAATGACAACTAACGATTTTCATTCTCACGTTTCCGTCCCCACTATGATCGGTGCGACCGAACACTAGTCGATTGATACAAAATTCTTTAAGCTGGTTCGATTTAGATTACATACAAAATGTTAGTATGATATCGATCAATTTGAACGAAGTTCATATCTCATCATATAGATGTTTTTGCTGTTCATTCTGTCCACTGTTTCTGTTTCTTCATTCTAATATCGCTACAAGGGAGATGGCACCGACGATTCTTCGGGGAAAAAGTCACTTTTCATTTCTTCTATTATTTCACATTTTGTCGGTCTTTAAATGGTTAGCATATACTCATCTAGTCACTTTTAAATTCTTTGAAACCACAAACATTCTCTTTCTCAGTTACTTCTCTTAAATTTGGAAAAATGTATTTGTATTTTGAAATAGTGTAAATTGTGGGCATGTAATATGCTTCTTCTTCAAGTGATTGTGTTAAATCGTTATGGATTGTTTGAGAAACAATTATAATCGGTCGATGAATAGTGATTTTACATAAAATACACTTTAAATACCCCATTTCAATTCTATTTTAAATATAATTTTACTAAAGTCCATTCAAATGCCCATTTAAATTCTATACCAATCAGCCTCAAATATATGATCATTGTGCGGTAGTGTTTGATTTTCTAAGTACTGTAGTCTCATACCATAAATTACTTATAACCTAACGGTCATTACAGGATAAAAAGGTTTGTGTTAATGATGTCAAATGCCAATCAAGCCTTTAATTTCCGGGCCCTTAATTTCAATAATTTCATAAACTGTTGAAAACTGTTGAAAAGGTACCAAAAATGAACAACAGCACAAGTCAAGAGAGTACATCTAGGTCAACTTTAAGTAGTTGAAACTTAAAAGTTTGCTTGAAATTAAGCCGGATCATTATAACCTCTGCGAGTAGAGTTAAAGAGAAAAATGTATTACTGCTAGTTTCCATGAGACAACGTAAAACAATATCAAATTATTGGTGCAGGGCAACCAGAAGCTACCTGGGTTCGACTTGCGAGCCATTTTTGTATCTTTGTTCTTGTATTATTTTCAACTTATAATTAATATAAGCATACGTGTTTGTTCTGAATTTCTTCCTTTTTTCTTGTAATAACCAATAGACTGGAATTTCGATAAACAAAGTCAGCTCATTTGAACCACATCCAGGGTTGATTGGGTGGCAAACGTGCCAAGTCTAGTTGGATCAGGAAGCGATTTATAGTCGATGGTAATATGAAATTCGAATTAGGAGTTTAGACACTTTTAGTTTGATTGGTTTATAAACAAATTTGAGTTTAGAATATTGTTTCAAATAAGTAATTGAGAGTAATGAATTACAAAGCTTCATAAAATTCAGAATCATGTTTCGATGTAATAAAAAGTTTCATAAACCCTCTTATGCTTCTAAATTTTACAGTTATACTTAGAGATTTTGATGAGACCGGCCATCATAATATGGCTCCACCCCCACAATCAAGTTCTACGTGCCTGGTGAACTTATTGCTCAATTTGTGGTTAGTCGTAAGCTCTCTTGACAAGCCGTCTTCTTGTAGTATGTGAAACGACTGATGACCAATCAAAATCTGGTAGGCTTATCATTTATGGTCATAAGCATGTGATTCACAAGCAAATCTTTTTACCATTTACAAAATAGGAATTTACAACTTTATTAAAAACTCTTAAGAATTAATGATAATAATTCATGCTCTGAAAAAATGGTGTGTGGCCATGAATATGAGTCAACTGAAGCCAGAGAATTTCATGAAACCAACAGTATAAGATTCCACAGCAGCAAAACTCCAAACCTTTAAATAAACTCCAAAACTTGTTGTTCATGACAAAGACCAAATTGAAAAAGTTGAGCAATTTGGCGTGTCTTTTATTAGTAGGCCTTTCTATATGTTGGTTTCTCATCAAGCCTTTTTTTAAAGGTGGTCTTTGGTTAGTTATTCAATAAAGCGCATTAAAGGATAAGTTGATTAGCAGCTAGTAAAATTATATTGATCTTCTAAGTGAAGACAGGCTGAAGTTGAGTGATTATTATAATCAAAGCGGATTTCATCAGATTAATGGTGGATCCTTTAATCCACTAGAAGATTAACATCATGATTAGTAGAATTCAAGATAAAAATTCAACTTAACGGTTGTATATCAACACAAGGGACCATGTAATACCATGATTAGGAATATAATCTTCCCCATGGTTGAGGTTAGCCTCACTCTTACAATTTAAATCGCAGTTCTATGTTAATAATGAAGTTCAACTCAACTTGTAATACCTTCACCTCAACTTAATAAGTCGGGGTTTGAGTTTTAAAAAAACAGAATTAAATGACTGACAAAAAATTATAATAACTCACAATTACTAGATGGCATGCTCTAATTTATTCACACACAAAAAATTATAATTAACCGGTAGAAGGACTGATCTAGTTTCAGGTTGAATATATGTATCCTTAATTATGTGTTTGAAAGTGCACTAAACTAAGATTGAGGATAAATGTGATGAACATGTACCTTAGATATCAAGAGATCTAACTAATTGATGTTAGGTAAGAAAGAGGATTAGCAGATAAAAACTTAAGCAGCTCGATAATGTTATTTATGAGAGAAGCTGCAGAATGATTAGGCATCTTAATTTGTCACCTTTGACAAGACACGAATCGATAAACCAAATCTTGCTTAGGACAAAAGATTATTACTCAATAATTGAAATGTTTAGAGACACTAAACTTAAATATTTTGTTACTCTAGGGCAAGCAAAGGTATACCAACTTTTCCGCCCCAAGATTCCCACCAATGAAACCATTAGAAACACCTTTTTATTTTAATTGAAATTGATTATATACGCCTACTGCTTTCTTAAGCCTAACAATTAGTACCAAGAGAAAGGAATCTCTAGGCATTTTAAATAGCACAACGTCCCCACATTTATTTGTTATACTGTAAAATTTAATAAGATTACTTAAGGGTTGATTAGTATAGAATTTGAAGGGGTATTTGGATGAATGTTGGTGAAATTATATTTGAAATAGAATTAAAATGGAATATTTGAAGTGTATTTTGGGCGAAATCATTGTTCATCGGGCTAAATTGACCGATTTAAATGCTTTCTCAAATAACCCCTTATAGTTGATTACATGATTGATTTTTCACCATGTATTTTTTTTAAAGTATATGTTTTGTCTTTTAAGGTACACATTCATTAATTAATATATTTATTCTTTTATTGTATTCAATTAAACCATATCACTTAGTCAAATTTAATGAAATTGCATGATACGGTGTGGTCACCGGATTAGAAATAATTAAACTATTAGACAGGTGTTCGGAAATGTCCAAAAGAAACTCTAATTTCCGATTACTTTTTTTCTAATTGGTCGAGCACTAAGAACATTTTAAGCAGTCACTCCACCAAACATCATGGTCCAAGGAATTTGTGACCGAGCTACTTCCAAATTACCTTTTTGATTAAATAATTAACACACCACTATGTTATGATTAAGATTTTATAATTTCCAATTTATAAACTAAAATATTTTCTTCACCCGGAACAGGTCAAAAATCGGATCAATGGATCCTAAGTCCGGATAAATCAAATTCAGGATAGGAATTAGTCATCTTTTTTTATATAGATATTATTCGTTATTATATTGGACCTTGACGTATTGAACTTGTTAACATGTCTAGTACTAGCAGGACATAAATTCACCACTTGCTCGATTAATCTCCAGTGACCCAAATTAGTATTTTTTTTAAATGACTAAAAATATTTTATTAATAAAAATTAAAATCACAAATAATACACTAAACGAATAATTACAAAGAAAACATAACCATACGTCCAGACCAAAGATCAAATGCTAAAACACTACTACATAGTGACCCAACCAATTACAACAAAAAATGACACAAGTGCATATCTCAATACCAATAGCTACTCTAACATCAAGAAATACTCAACATGCACCTCAAACTGTTTATTCTGCCCATTACATATGTCTTTATCACCAACACTTAATCTCAACCTCGTGAATAACATAGTTAAACTAAGGAAGTCGTATAACTCAACTACACTAGTGAGTGAGTCGGTGGGTGATTAACCTTGACATTGGATGCATGTACATACATAAATTGTAGGTAAGAATGTTTTGTTTTATAGGACAAGAGCGATATATAATTGATTTTGTTGTTTTGTGAAGTTTTGTTCCTTATAACAACTGTCATGCTGGTATGTAGTATATATTGACCCGTTATCTAGCTAGTATAGGTTGTCACATTAATTCGGTTGTGGCCTGTACAACAATGTAGGTAGAATACATAATATTTCGGTGATAAATGTTGAATAATTTTATATATTTCTTTTGTGATAAATCCACTAATTATTGGTCAAAAGACCAATTGATATATTCTCAAGGTACTGTTAGGTGAAATTAAGACAATTAAATTAATCTGCCCTATATCCAGACACATAATTAATATGTAAGAACTTGGTGTTAAAAAATGGCCGTTGTGTAGTCACACCACTTATTTGGATTACAAAATGATGGATTTTCGACTAATAAAATCAAGATTACATATTTAAAATATTTAAACTGTTCACTGTGGACGGTCGTGTTGAACAGTCACGGAGTAATTACTCCGCAATCGCGACCAACCGTCCACAATGTAAACTGTCGTGTAAGATTATAAATATCAGTTGATGTTTGGCAATCACAATAGGCTATGGCTCACAACTTTATTAAAAAAGAAAATAGGTAAAGAAAATGAAGCAACCAACCATGGTTGCTAAGAGGCATACACTAATCAACATTTGGGTACTGTTCGATTGGATACTATTCAATCTTTTTTTGTTTTCTGGATTTTTTTTTATTTTCAATTATTAACATCTTATAAAATAAATATAATTTGAAAATATGCAAAATTCGGTAGTGTTATTTATTTCGGACTTACATTTCAAGCATTGTAATTTTTTTCATGTAATTTATTAATGTAGTCTTAAATTGTTACATCGATTTGTATTTAAAATTTTCAATCTAAATTTTTTTAGTATTATATTTAATTATATATTATAATAATAAAAATAATAATAATATTTTGCTAAA